>PVJN01066318.1:0-10030 GCA_004026805.1 Lasiurus borealis
CCCTCTCCCTCTCCCTCTCCACCACAGAGGCTCCTGGCCCCCAGGCTGGTCGCTGGAGGGCCCCCCCTTCTGTCCCAGGGAAGCCCGGCCCAGGAAGGGCAGCTCCACTCACTCCCGCTCCGCCCGCCCAGGACAAAGCAGGGGCTGCACCCGCGGAGAGGGTGGCGCGCCTCCCTTCCCAGCCACCCAGAGGGATCCACACCCAAACTCTGAGCCCAAGGAAACACACGTTTCCACTGCTGCTCCAGCAGGTCCTGTAGGACGACTCAGTAATTTTCCAGTTACTAATTTGCCGTACCTGTTCTGTTCAGACAGGCTAATTGTTTCCGCAAAAAGACGCAGGTGTCCTGGGGCGAGGTCGCCAGAGACGTGCCTAAACGATTACAAACGCCGGTCACGGGCGGGCGGGCGTGCCAAGGCGGAACCTGCTACTCAGACTGAGCGGCTGATTTGTATCTTCCAGAGCAAAGCCGGGGAGGGCGCGCCCCCTGCTGGCCACCTGAGGCCATCGCAGCGAGAAAGAGCCGTTCTGCTGAGTGAGCGGTTCCTCTGGTAGGAGAGAATCAAGGAGAACGAACAGGTGCGGTTTGTGAAAGGGTCTATGCAGGGCACACGCATGCTTATTTCTCAATAAAGTATTTGTTGGTTGTAATGTGAAATTAAAGTGATCAGTATAATCCATTCATCATCGTGATCTTGGAATGCGTGGATTTTAATCAGGAGTGAAAAATCCGCCGAAGCAGAAAAATAGCAGGGAGAATTGATTTTTTTTTGGTCTAAGAAAGAAAGAGAACATAACTTCGAGAGCTCCCATATACTTTCCGCTTACCCATTCTGGGTATCGTGTTCTCTTTTTGTTTGCATAGGGAAGTGCAATATTTTTTGTTACAAAAGTTCCCAAATATACACAAAAACAGAGATGAAACTCATAAATCCCCATCGACTCACCACCTAGATTCCGGAGTTATCAACATTTTATCACTCTTACTTTATATATACCACTAATTTTTTAGGTTCTCTTTTCCCTTAAGTTTTATAACCCAGATGTTATGTCACTTTGCCCTAAATACTGTACTGTGCTTCAGAATACATTTCTAAAAAACTGGGCATTTTTTTTATAACCACATACCATTATCACACCTAAAAATTATAATCTCTTTAAGGCATCCATCTCCATCTTCCCCCTTCCTTCCCTCTTAACTTATTCTTATATACAGGGTGTAATGAAAATAGATTTATAGCTGTGAGTATGCAAAACAGTGTTTATTACTGCATTATTATTTATTGATTTTTAAATTATTTTCCATATGAAAAACTGTAAGTCTATCTTTGCCCCGGATAATGAAATGGACAGATACTGAGCATCCAGTTTGGTGAGTATTAATAAATGCATCTAATAGGTAACCCACATCTTTATCAAGATAGAAAACGTTTCCAGCACATCAGAAACTTTCCTCCGGTGCCTTCACCCCCGCGTTGATTTCTTTCACCGTAGCTAAGTGTTGGCTGTTCTAGAATTTTATATAAAATGGAAACATACAGTACGTGCCTCTTTGTGAATAGATTCTCATGCTCCGCACAGTGTTTTTTGAGTTTCATTCACATTGCTGCATGTTCTTTTTACTGAGTTGTATCCCATCGTATGTAGATATCATAATTTGCTTATGTGTGGTCCTGTTGCTGGACATTTGAATTGTTTCCAATTTGGGATATTATTTTAAAAAGCTGCTATGAATATATATATATATATATATATATATATATATATATATATATATATATATATATATATATATATATTTTTATATTTCATTGATTTTTTACAGAAAGAAACATCAATGCGAGAGAAACATCGATCAGCTGCCTCCTGCACATCCCCTACTGGGGATGTGCCCACAACCAAAGTACATGCCCTTGACCAGAATCAAACCTGGGACCCTTCAGTCTGCAGGCCGACGCTCTATCCACTGAGCCAAAAGGGTTAGGGCCTATGAATAATTTTGTATAGACTTTTACGTGGACCTGTGTCTTCATTTCCTTTGGGTAAACACTCCTGCAAAGAACAGCTGCTCACAGTGATTGGGTGTATTTCACTTTGTAAGAAAACACCAAGTCTCGACTCATAAGCACTCCCTGCTCTTCCACTTTTTCGGTTGTCCCTAGTTCTGCATCCTGCCTATGTCCCCCAGCTTTTCCTGATGGTGTCTTTCAATTTGTCCCTTTAACCCTGGGTTTCCTTTAAACTAGTTTGCTCTAAAACCTGGATGAGATTCAGTTTAAATATTTTAACAAGAATGCGTCAGCCATGGTGCTCTGTAGTTCATCCCACAACTCACTGGAAAGCACATGTGGCACGGCTGCCCTACTCTTAGTGAAGATACTATGACTGGTCAGCGGATCCAGCGGGTGGCAGCCTCACCCTCCTCCCGCTGTAAATTTCCCCATCAACCTTTCATCGAATGGTTTCAAATAACCGTCGTCTTGGAAGGCCGAATAAAACACAGTTCTTGCCGTAAAAAATGTATCCGTTTAGTTGAAGGGCACATGTCTAAATATGGTATAACAAGCAATTCACAATTTAAAGAAAATTAAGTGCCAGTAATGGTTCAAATGTTTGCAATGTTTAAGGATATCAGAGAAAGGAAAAAGAGAGAAGAGGAGTTACCATAGAGAAGCATTTGTGCAGGTGGTGGTGAGCAGGGAAGGCAGGTAGAGCAAGAGAGGGGGGTGTGCATAGACAGAGGAGTGCTGGGGAAACTGACTGAAACTGTCCAATCACCACCAGAGAAGCAGAGTGTGAGAAAGGTAAGTGGGGCCAGGTGTTTTCCTATGGAGCTCAGAAGCTGTTTCTAATTTATGAAGCTAGCAATTTGTGGCAAGAAGCTAGCAATTTGTGTCCTCGGGGAGGACAGTTAGGAGTGCACTGGCCTTCGGGGCGGCCTGGTGGTTGGTCCTGTTTGTGGAGCTGTGGAGGAAGGCAGCAAGCCTGTCCGCTTACCCAGTCAGAGGCCCGGGGCCTTTCTCTGCCCCTCGGTGGGACACTGGTGAGGAAGAAGGTGGTGAGATTAGGAGCAGAGTAAGCAAATAAACTATGGGTGATGGCAAAGCATCTTTAAAAATGAAGCACACCAATAAGCACATGAAAGGATGCTTCACATCACAAATCATTAGGGAAACGCAAATGAGAACCACAATTAGACACCACTTTATACCCATATGACTATTTTTAAAAATGTCCTTTTATGCATGAATGAGTAAATAAAATGTGGTGTATTATTCAACCTTATAATGCAATAAAATCTGACATGGAGGAACCCTGAAGATATTATGCTAAATGAACTAAGCCAGGCACAAAAGGGCAAAGCTTGTGTGATTCTACTCATATGAGGTACTGGAAGTAGTCAAATGGATAGAAACAAACAGAATGATGGTTGGAAAAGATGAAGAAGATGGATGGTGGTGATGATTGCCCAACAAGGTGAATCTACTTAATGCCATTTAACTGTGTAGGAAAAATGATACATTTTATATTAGGCATGTTTTACTACACACACACACATACACACACTCATTCTGAGGATGCCCATACTATAGAATTCAGCAGTGAACTTTCAGAAACGTTCAAGTTAAATCTTTACTTTCCATCCCTTCTACATCTCCCCACCCCCCTGCCGAGAGGCCAGACTTAAAAGCCAGTACATCCTGTCCTCCCATATCTAGTTTTATTACTCATTGTTCTTCAATGCACATCCTTTTTTTTTTTTTTACAAGCAGTTTACAGGACGACACTCCAATAGAAAGGGCAAAATCAGGATGCACGAGCAGAAGACTGGAGAAAGAGAAGGCTCCTGCTTAAGAAAATGCAACTCTTCAATATCAAAGTGTATTATGTTATCCAGATGATCACTATTGACAGGTTGCTCCTGCCCCTTTCCCTTTAAATGGCTCTACTGGCATCTGTTTCACGAAGGGACAAGTCCAAACAAACATCAAGGAGTCCAATGACACCCTCCCTCCCCCAATCTAAGGCTCATTCCCTTCTGACCATTTAGGCTGAGTGGTAAAGGGTTTTCCACACGTGGCCCTGAACAGAGAAAACACAGCCTGCAGGAGAGGGGAAGGTCTGGGTTCTAGTTCTGCTTTTGCATTGTCCGCCTTGTGACTTGGCAAGGTATGTCAGGGCTCTGTGCCTTACCATCATTCTTCCGTCCCGCTGCCGCCGAGATAGGCAAAACTTGAGGCTACGGCCGGAGGAAGGCGTTACAAAACCTCCAACTCCAGAATTTCTATTTTTAGTAGAGTTCCTCAAACTTACAAAGCTACAGATTTTGCCTCGCTGAGTACTCATTACAAAACCTGAACTTCGGAGCTAGCTGCTTAAGAGAAAATCATGTGGTGGAAAGTCCCCCCACCCATTTATTTTAATTTCATGGTAGAGCGATAGGCATTTCCCACCGAGTTAAAAATATAAATAACAACAAGGACAATATACCGAGTTGCCTTCTTTGACCCTCTTCTTATATAAACACTATTTGTTGTCCATTATCTCAGTAATCCAGAGTGGTGACCAACCTTGGGGATTGTGAAACCAGGCCAGAGAAAATCTTTACCTATCTTTTAAAAAACAAACATTTTTTAAATTGATTTCAGAGAGGAAGGGACAGGGAGAGGGAGAGATAGAAACATGAAATAGGAGAGAGAATCATTGATCGACTACCTCCTCCACGCCCTACACTGGGGATCCAGCCCACACCTTGGGCAGGTGCCTTGACTGAGAATCCAACTGTGACCTCCTGGTGCATAGGTCGATGCTTAACCACTGAGCCAGGGCTGGTTGGGCTTTACTTCCTTATCTTACTGGGTGAGTGGGGAGATGCTGGTGAGGCTAGCTGGTCTCCTGACGTCACTGTGGTAGCTGCTACCCACCCACGGGTTATTATGAGTAGAATGTATGATTTCAGGAGGTAGAGCTATGACACTTGGAAGAAGTTCTTGACTTTCAGATGTATGTAAAGATGGAAAACACACAACTCTAATGTACCATGAAATAATACTCAGAGACTGACAATATCCTCTCAGTAACCCAGTGGTGTAACTGATGACGGTGTGTGACATGGGAAGATCCACACTGTTCTCTGTGTTCCTATAGTTGGTTCCCATTATTTGCAGTAGTGTTCTATCAAATCACCACACACACTGAATTAGCGGAGAACATTGCTCCTAGGGAAAACAAAGGGGTAGGCTCCTGCAAACCCCATTCTACTGATCAACACATTATTTTCCGTGTGTTTCTGTTTAAAAGACACCTCATTTAATATATATTGTTGATTCGTCAACATTGAACTAATAGTCAACAGTTCTGTTCTCCCTCGTTATTCCTCTACCGTGCACAAGGAAGTCCTCAAATCTTGTTGTATCCAAATCTTTTATTGTTCAGGATGGAGTATCAACAATACACTCCCAAACTTTTTCTTGCTAGTGCTGTATGATCAAAATGGACTCATCCTATGCTTAGATGTATAGAGAAAACGGACCTTTTCCCTTTTCGGTGACAGATCTGGTCTTCCCCAGTCTCCTCTCCATTTGAAAGGGAAATCCTAATTCAGTGGTTCTCAACCTTCCTAATGCCACGACCCTTTAATACAGTTCCTCATGTTGTGGTGACCCCCCAACCATAAAATTATTTTCGTTGCTACTTTGTAACTGTAATTTTGCTACTGTTATGAGTCGTAATGTAAATATCTCACATGCGGGATATATTTTCATTGTTACAAATTGAACATAATTTGATAGTGATAATCACAATTAGATATTGTGAAATATTTATTTCTAATTACAAATAAATGGAATTTTGTCTTGAAGCATGGTGTAGCATGGGTAGCAGTCTTAATATAACAACAGTGAGCTACATTACTACATTTCCCGATGGTTTTAGGCGACCCCTGCGAAAGGCTCCTTTGACCCCCAAAGGGGTCGTGACCCACAGGTTGAGAACCGCTGGCCTAATTTGTCGGTTAATAATTTCCCAGTCTTTTCAGTTAAAATAGGTGTTTTTTTTTTTTAGTTTACAACAGCCCTTTTCAGAAAAGGCTTATTTGTTCAGAGTATTGTCCTCTCCCACCCAGGGGAGTGTGGGAGTGGGGAGCGGACACTGCAGCATTGCTTTACCTCCACAGAAGCCTTCATTTGAGGAAAGCACAAGCTAGTCTCTTGTGGTTTGGTTACCACCTAGGGATTCTCCCCGCAGACCTCCCTGTCCTATGTGACTGAGACCTCATGCCAGAACTGATTGACTCAGGGATGTTCCTCACCCAAGGTGGGCCAGCAGAGACTTAACTTTTTTTTTTTTTCAAACTGGAACTAAGCAACCTAGTTGCTCTCTGCAGGTAAAATTGAGAGATGAGAGGCTCAGGACCTGGGGGCTGTGTGCTCACTACCCAGCAGAAGTAGAGGTAGCCTGGCTCAGACAGCACAGACAGAGGATAAACATTGCAGAAGCATCATGATCCTTGGACCAGGCTGTACTTGAGGTCCTGCAGGTCCTCTTTCCTTCCTATTCTGTGATCTATCCATGCATCTGTCTAGTAAATTTCCCCCTTGGAGTGCAATCTAGTGTCAGTTTCTGACACCTTCAACTAAAAAAAGAAAAATCCTAAAACATTATCTCTATATATTTTTATGATGCCCTCTCCCTCCACCGTGCTCATACACACATTGGGGATGGAGCTCACAACCCACCTGACTGGGAATCAAACTGTGATCCTTTGGTGCACTGAGACAATGCTCAACCAACTGAGGCACAACAGCCAGGGCTACAGTATGTTTTTAAATGCTTTAATGATCACCACAGAACTTGCATATTTACAGTAACTCCAAGCCACTTTAAGTTATACCACTCCCCACAAGTATACCAGGTTTATAGGTTGGCAACTATTGCTGGAAAGCATTACGAGACAATCACGATTAAAAAATGTTTTTGTTATTGTGAAATGTAATACCCCTACAAAGAAGTGCAAAAAGCAAAAATATATTCCATGAGGAATCATCACAAAGATAACACCTATAAAACTACCGCATAGAAGTAGAATATTGCTAACACCTCTGAAGCCCATATAGTTACTTCCTGCTTCCCTCCAAAACATAATCAAGCTCCTGACTTTATGGTTATCACTTCCTTATTTTTCTTTCTAGTTTTGTTACCCACACATGCACCTCCAAACCCTATAGTTGAATCCTGCCCTTTTTGAACATTATATAAACGAAGTCATACAATATAATTGTTTTAGGATCTGGCTTCTTTTGTTCTGAATTTGACTTACCTAGTAGTTAACTGTAGCTGTAGTTCAGTTTTATAAAATTGCTGTTTAATACTCCATAATATGAATGTTCAATGTTTATTCTGTTGATAGATTTTTTTTTGCTTTATGACTATTGCTATGAATATTGTTGGTGCACACTTTTTTTTTTTTAGTGTATATTTTAAGAGTAGACTTGTGAGATTATGAATGTGTCTTTTCAGGTGAGTCAAAATACCAAATTCTTTTCCTAAGTGATTGTTCCAGTTTACATTCCTACCAACATTTAGGAGAGTATCTCTTGTTCCATATCCTAACACTTGTCAGTCTTTTTAATTTTAGTTATTTGTGTGGGTGTGCATGGTTTCTTATTGTGGTTTTAATTTCACTTCCTCCTGATTACTAATGAAACTGAACACCTTTATTGGACATTTGTATATTTTCTTTTGTGAAATTCCTGTTGAAGTTTATTGCCCATTTTTCTATTTGGTTGCCTTTCTCCTGATTTGTAAGCATTCTTTATATACTTAGTTAAGACCTCTGTTGGAAATATATGTGGCAAACATCTTCTCCCACTCTGCTTTGCCTCTTCACTCACTTAATGGTGTCTTTGAGGAAGGGAGTCTTAACTTTAATGTATTCAGACATCAATTGGGATTTGAAAATAATGTATCTGACAGAATAACTAGATTAAGCAATGTAAAATAAATTTCTCAACTCAGTAAAATGAGCTTACACAGGCTCTTTAGCTAAAGTTGCACATTCTTTCTTTGGAATGTTATTTCTGAGATACTTATAATAGGATTTTCGATCATTTTATTTTTATATGATTGAAAAATCCCATTAAATTACAATCCACAGAAATATACATATAATACTCAATTTCACTGCTTGGTGGTTCTATAAAAAATAGCAATAAAACTATTGTTCTCAACGTTTTCTGAATAATAGGATATGGCTATTAATTAGCAAATAGAAAAATACGAACATGTTAAAACATTTTTAATCCTCTTATATATTACAGTGGCTGAAAAATGCATACAAGCTCAGCTTTCATTATAAAATCCCAGACGTATTCATAGCCAAACAAGAAACCGAGAAAGCACAAATAGTTTTTTTGTTTAACTATAGAAAATGTCAAGCGTTCTAATGGCTGATATAATCAACATCCCTTGATCTACTACCTAGAAAATAAATGTTAACATCCTGTCATATTTACTTTAAAAATTAAAGTTATGCTCCTTTGTCCTCCTATCCCATTCCCCTCTCTCCTTTCTCACTAGAAGTGGCCACTTTCCAGAATGTGATGTGTAACCCCTTCCAGTCCTTGTTTCTCTATTTGTAACACACATGTTCATGTGTTCACGAGCAATACTGCTTGGTGCTTTTTAAATATATCTGCTCATACTCTAGTATATTGCAATTTGACTTTAAATAATGCTTTGTCATGTTGACATCTATGCAGATCTAGACCACCAGTTCTAACTGTCGTGTTGTACTCTGAGTTTATTTCATTCCTCTGTCAATGAGCATTTCTGCGTAGCAATAAATGCAACGCCAGAACAACACCTAAGACAGAAAAGGTCTTCAAAAATTATTTTTTTTAAAAAAGAGCGGAGGCAGGCTTTTAATTCAAGCACAAGCGGCGTCAAATCAGTGTCAGGCAGACTACACTTCTTGTTTCAGTTCCCCAGCTGTTGGTCCGCCTGTGTGCACGCGTGGCGGGAGCCACTCCTGCACCTTTTCAGTTTTTACCGAACCCACCGAGGAAGGCTCGGAGCGGGTGTGCGCCGGGGAGGCCCGGAGGGGGCGGCGGACGGAGGGGTGGAGACAGGACACAAAGAATTCCCAAAGTCAAAATACAAGACGGGAAAGGCTGGTCTGCGGTGGAGCAGGGGCGGGCGGCGGCGGCAACTGTCATGCATCTGGGCGAGGTCTGAGAGTGCACAAAGCCAGGCATGTCCGGTGCCACCGCATCCGGACACAGAGATAGCGGAAACCTGAGGTCTTTCTCCCCGAGCGGGTCTCCAAGGCTGCAGCCGGCAAAGGCCAGGCGGTTGCCATGGGAAACGGCGGGGGGGAGGGAAACGGGGTCGGCCAGAATTCTTAACAGGGCTCAGAATGTTTCTTCTTCCGGTCTTCGGCTCTTCGCGGCCTCCGCCCTCTCCTCGGTCCCCCACCCATTCTGTGTACTCTCGTTCTTTTCCCCTCTTGCCTCTCCGTCTCCCGCTGAAGTCGCCATCTTGGACCATGCGCCAAGATGGCGCCCCCGGGTCCCAGGGGCCGAACCCAGGAGAGAGAGCCAGCGAGGCTGCGCGCGCATGTGCTCGGGCGCGGGAGGGTGGGGCGGTGACGTAAGGACGTGGCCCCGCCCCCGGCGGTGGCTCCGCCCCTGGGCGAACCCGGAAGTGGAGGAGGAGAAGGAGGAGGTGGAGGAGGAGGAGGAGGAGGAGGCGCGGTGGTGGCCGAGCGGACTGGCGCTGGCGGATCCCTACACGGGAGCGTGTAGGGGTTTGTGGGTGGGAGGCGGGGCGGAACGGCCTGGGCAGCCTGGCCTGGACGGGGCGGGGGAGGCCATGGCCTCCGCAGAGTTGCAGGGGAAGTACCAGAAGCTGGCTCAGGAGTACTCGAAGGTACCCGTCATGGGCGGGGATGTAGGGGGTCCCCGGGGCCCTGCGGCCTCGGGTTGCCTGGACTTGTTGGGAATTGGGGGGGGGGTACCGCGGAGGGGGTCC
>PVJN01066319.1:0-10030 GCA_004026805.1 Lasiurus borealis
TAAGTAGGCATCAGCTTTTCTGGAGGCCTCTCCTCTCCGGGGCTTTGATTCTGTATCTGACCCTCCCATCCTCTCTATTCGCCCGTAAGATGGGATCTAATCATTGTTTGTCAGCCATCCTTATCTGCCTTAGTGGTCTTTTTTTATCATCAACCTGGTTTCCCAGGGGGAAAAAAAGGACATTTTTTACATAACGCAACTGGTATAAACCCCAAAATACCAGGGGAGTGGGCAGGATTTGTCTTTAAATTAAATTCTTTTTCAAATGCATGAGCAAAGCGGGCCACTCGCTAGCACCCTAAGGTAAAGTTTGGGGGCAGCCAAGAAGCATCTGTACATGTAGCTCTCAGGCCAGCCCGGATTTTCAGCGTCTGCCGTGGTTATTCTGTCACTCAGCTGCTGCGCCTGCCATTCCGGCAGTACATCACCTTCCTCATTAACGTGCATCTTTTCTCGAGGAAATCTCTTAGGTCGTTGGGCCTAGGGGAGAGTGATTGAGACAGAAGAAGAGTGCTTCCTTATGAAGCATCGCTGAACGCAAGCGCCCTGTAAGCTCAGCGGCGAAAAGGCACTTAGAGGAAATGTGACTGTGGAGTGGGCTCGGTAGGGTGGACGGACGCCTGGAACAGAAAGTGGGAGCCTCGGTCTCCCCTCAGCTTTCGTGCGGCCTCAGCAGGCCACTCGGTCTCTGCGGGCACCTGTTTTTGTGTCCGTAAGATGCGGGGGGCGGGGAGAATGTTGAAGAAAACCCATGAGTAAGTCGCTAGGATGGACCTCTTCCCCGGAGACAATGCTGGGCCAAACACTGTCACTGCCTTGTTATCCCTGGATATGCGGAGAGGTGTTTCTGGATGGCGTTCTGGGGGGAAATCTGATCTGGGGATCCTGCTGCCTCCTCGGGGGCCTAGAACTGCGGCGTGCGCAGGGGTGTCCTGTTCGGCGACCCCGCGTTGAATTACACCGTGATCAGCAGGGGGGACCCGGTGAATGTATTATTCAGCAGCAGTTCGCCGCCTTGCAGGCCAGGCACTGCGTCGTCTGGGATCTGATGGATTGCTGAATTCAGAAAACCCTCCTTCTGTATTGGGCCTGCTTCTCCCCGTCCCACTGACCACAGTCCTCGTGGGCTCCCTGGGCCTCTGGGGGTTTCATGGGGACGCCTCAAAAGGCCCGATGGTGGGTATAATTCTGTCCACTCTGCACCTGGTAGAGGCACGGAGCAATCCCCAGCCTTACCTTTAGCAGAGATCTCTCTCTCTCTTTCTTTCTCTCAAGTTCATTTTGGGAAAGCCCTCTGGGATTCATTGCTCATTCTCTGGGGTGCTGCGCTTCGGAGGTCAGCGGTGAACATGACCCTGTGACCCAGCCAGCTCTGAAAAGCCGCCCAATGGTTATATCCTGAGCATTTGAATGTCACCGTTTTGTAAGGCTCCGGGCTAGAGCCCACCTGCTAAAAGACAGTGGGAGACAGACAGACAGACAGAGATACCCTACAAATCCTTGAGTGTCAAAACAAAAGGCTGAATTTGTACATGCCCAGGGAGGAGAAGTCGGCTTGTTTCTGGGAAGGGAACAGGGGGATGCAGGGAGTGATCAGGAGCCGCTGGAAGGAGTGCCGTAAAGCTTACAGGCCATCCGTTCAGCATGCCATGGACTTCCTCTTTAGATGAAGAGTTGAGATTTTAAGCAACAGAGCAGGTTGGGGAAGGAGGGGTTGTTTGCTTTCTTGTTTTTAAATGTATTTTTATCGATTTCAGAGAGGAAGGGATAAGGAGAGATAGAAATATCAATGATTGGCTGCCTCCTGCATGCCCCCTACTGGGGATCAAGCCCACCACCCTGGCATGTGCCCTGACCGGAAATCGAACTGTGACCTCCTGGTTGATGCTCAACGACTGAACCACACCGGCCGGGCAGGTTGGGGTTTGTAAGGGGAGCCCTGACAGTGGAGCTTCTGGGCTCATTAGAGCAGTCACCATGTCCCACCCAACGTCCCACCTTACAGGTTGCCGACACCGTGTCCCCTTACCGCCTGGACCCTCCCCCTGCCCAGCCTCCTTTTCCCAAACAAACCCCTCACTTCCCGAAGGTCAGAACCCCGGACGGCTTTTTACACAGCCACCAGATGGTGTTTGCTTTAGCATAGATCCACAAACGACGTGTTATTACAGCAGAGGTGCAGAAAATTATATGACAAAAACGGGTTTGTTTCCCCGCGCGCAACCCCGGGCTGAAATACGGCAGGATTCCTTCATGCCTCGCTCGGAAGCGAAAGGGAGCCTTTCCCAGAACTGGGGGGGGCACTCGCCAGGGACCAGAAGGGGGGCAAAAATAACAGGGCCCTGACCACCAGGGGCTGGGCAAGTGGTTTATTTTCTGTCTGTGTTTTATTAAATCCGCGTTTTCCATTGGGCTGTTCCCCGTGTGATTTATTTCTGCTGTAGATGTCCCTGTGCCCACCCCACCCTCACCCCGAGATTTTAAACTGACCGCAGTGGGGGCATCCCAGCTCAGCGGGAACCCGTCGATTGGGTTTCACAAAGGGAGGGGAATTGGAATGAGGGTTGGGTTATCGCCAGGGTGATTGGCAGGGACTTAATGCCCACCCAGTGGATTATTCCATTTTTGGCCGAATAGTGACGTCCTGGGGATTAGGCTGATCCTGTAGGAAATGATCAGGAGTTGGGATTCATTTAAGCAGACAGTGGATTATCCTCAAGGGCAATCTCTCCCACCCCACCCCCCCGCCCATTATGGCTTGTCCCAGAAAAAGAATGTGTCTAATTTCTGCCTCACTTTCCTCATTTTTAGAAAAGGAACTTGGGCCCTAGCTGGTTTGGCTCCGCGTCTACAGTGTCCACCTGCAGACTAAAAGGTCCCGGGTTTGATTCCCGTCAAGGGCCCATGCCAAGGTTGTAGGCTCCATCCCCAGTGGGGGTTGTGCATGAGGCAGCTGATCAATGATTCTCTCTCATCATTGGTTTTTCTATCTCTCTTGCCCTCTCACTTTTTCTCTGAAATCAATAAAATATATATATATATATTTTTTTTTTTTTAAAGCAAAGAAAAAGCTTTAAAAAAAAAAAAGCATCTTGGGACCACACTGTAGCTTAGAGGATCTTGAACCCTGACTGTCCTGTCCTTTCGGTCTGAGGAGACTATGCCCCAAACTTTCTGGAACCCTCCATCTGTCCCTCTTACTTCCCAGGATAGGGGAGGAAGTGGTGGGACAGATGTGTCAAGGTAACCATGGAGCCAGAATGGGGCTCAGTCAGGAACATCCTTCCTGGCCCCGAGGCCAGAGGTCAAGTTGGAATAAAAGTCACGTGATGGAATAGTGTGGGAGCCTAGAGAGGGAAGCATTTAATCCCCTTTGACTTGAGTAAATCTCTGAACTTGAGTTTTCTTGTCTGTAAAGAGGGTGAATTTTACTTGTCCTGCTTGCCTGCCAGTTGAATGGGATGTTATGTATAGAAGTGCATTCTACAAACTATGATTTGATACCTGTGCGGTCCAGAAGGGTAGCCCTGGCCACTTGCGGCTATTTAAATGAAATTTAATTAAAATTAAAGCACAAATGTAGCTTCTGATACATCACTGGCCTTATTTCAGATGCCCAATGCCACCTGTGGCTAGTGGCTCTCACAGTAACCACTGCAGACGAACGTGGGGAAGTGGTGGTTTAGTGGAAGATGCCCCTCATTCTGGGGGCAGAAGGAATGGGGGCCTGGGAGCTTGTGGTCCTAAGGAAGGTTCAGCTTAGGGGGTGGGGGATCCTGGGTGGGTTACCTCACTTTCTGAGCCTCAGGTTCCTCCTCTGTAAGGTGAAAAACAAAATAGTATCTTCCCTGTGGGGTGGTTGTGGGGGCTCAGGAAACCGTCAACTGAGTACCCGGCACTTCTTAAATGTCCAGATGATTCTGCAGTCATTGAAGGCACTGTTGTCCCAATCCAAGTCCACCCGCCTGTGCCCTGAAATCCACTTGAGCAAGAACGGGGAGTTTCTCGGGGGGAGGATGGGAGGAGGTAGTGCGGTGGTTTGAAGGCCGAGGCGGGATGGCGAGACAAAGCCGTTTTGTCTCCAGTGCCCTAAAACCAAAGCCGAGCCTTCCAGGAGGGATGGTGGAAGCGGCTGATCCCTTCCAGGGGAGGAACAAGATAACTGGGGCTTTTTGTTTCCTCGGCTGCTCCCCTGAAATGAGTGGGAGCAGCTTCTCTGCGAGGGACGGGGCCAGGGATGTGGCAGGAAGGCGCTGAAGTGAGGCCTGTGAGGCCACCTGGCCCAGGGCCACCTGGTGCAGGTGGTGGAATGGAGACCGTGCCGTGCCACGGTGCTCCCAGGCCTAGAAGGCCCCGGGCGGGCGTTTGATTTAGCAGCGGGCAGGCAAGTAGGCAGGCAGGCGGGCGAAGCTTGCTGTCATCCGAGAAGAATGCTGAAGAGATAACTGGGGCTGGGGCTGGGGCTTCCCTAGGGTGGGGATGGCCATTGGCAGCCTTGGAAGTAGCTCTTTCTTGTGGATGGAGGTGGATCCGGGTCCTGAGCTGGGCATGGCCAGGTAACAGCTGCCTGGAGTGAGGCGGGAGGGGTCCAGGGCGCTATGGTCCCCATGAGGCCTTCCCCCCAAGCCTCCTCTGGCCCAGGCACTAGGTTAAGGAGGACTCTTATGGTTGCAAATTGTAAAAATATATCTGGGTATAACGTGGAAATAAAAAAGGAGGGTTATTAGAAACAGATGGAGCTCAAGGACAGGAGAGCTGAGCCGTGGGCTGGTGCTGAGATCAAGGACCGGAAGGATAAACACACACACACACACACACACACACACACACAGCCTCTCTCCCTGCCTGCCTCCTCCCCTCCCTCTCCTCGCTGCTTTCTTCTCGTCCATGCGCTTCTTTGAGAGCAGGAGATGCCTAAGTGCAGAGGTTAGGGATCCAGTCACCCCTGGGTCCTGGGTTCCCGTTTTTCAGGAAGGGTCAGTGGCCCACCTGTGGTCCAGCCGGGGCTGGGGCCATGCCATCTCAATGGTGCCCTCCGCGGTGACTGAGGAGTGGTCATTTGGAGCTGCCCACCCAGACCCCATGAAGTGACTTCCTGCAGGGAAGTCAGCCCAGCAAGCAGAGAGGGGTGGCCACCTCCAGGAATGAACCAAACGGTAGTGTTCAAGTTCCGCCAGCGTATTCCTTACAGCTGTGTGATGCTCCGATTGGAAAAATATACTCATCTATCTGCATCGCACTGGGTCCCAGAGGTGTGGGAGTGAAGGGAGTCTTACAAAGATGCTTATAATACAAGATAAAGTCAGTAAAAAATTCTCCTTTCCCCCTTTCGGTTAGATCAGCGGTCAGCAAACTGCGGCTCACGAGCCACATGCAGTTCTTTGGCTCCTTGAGTGTGGCTCTTCCACAAGATAACACGTGCGGTTGCGCATGTACAGTGCGATTGAAACTTCGTGGCCCATGTGCAGAAGTCTGTTTTTGGCTCTCAAAAGAAATCTCAATCGTGGTACTGTTGATATTTGGCTCCGTTGACTAATGAGTTTGCTAACCACTGGGTTAGATGTGTGTCTTCCAGCTCAGACAGGGAAGGTGGCTGCCCGAAGATCACCTGACATCCTGCTGGGAGGGGGTGTGGACACCTGGTCCACTGTGAGTGTGAGGGGAAGGGGGACGGGGTCCCTGAACAGAGCCCGTCCCCCCAGCAGGCCCTTGGTGCTTGGGAAGATGTGGCATGTGTGCATGTGCGTGTGTGTGTGTGCGTGTGTGTTTCCGGCTGTATTCTCTGTGCTTCTCCCCCGGGGTTCTCACAGGCACAGCAGAACACTCAGCTGTCTGAGCAGACACCTCGCCCTTCGCCCAGCAGGCATGATTCACCGGGGAGTGAAGCCCTCTGAAGTCAGAGCACGGAGCCCACGCCCACCAACACGGCCTCTATTTTGGTTCTGGTTGTCATAGAAGAAGGGTGGAGCCATTCTCCTGGTCTCCGGAAGGCTGCTCTACCTTCTCTGCCGCAGCCAGGCCCGGCCCCGCTCCTGAGCCAGGGGGGAAGGCTCATCTCCTAACCCACCGGCTTCCGTTTACCCGCACCGTGGGTACCTTCCTCCTTGGTGTATCGTCCGAGGTTTGGAAGGGCAGAAGCTTAGAGATTAATGAAGAGCATGCTCTTTGATGTCAGGCAGGAGTCCTCTTCTGCCCCTAATCAGCTGTGTGACTTTGGGGCCAGTTACCTAACCTCTCTGAACCTGTTTTCTCATCTGCGATATGGGGATGGCGACTGCTCCCTCTCCCCATTATCCCAAGGATTCAATGAGTGGAGGGTGGTTTGCAGAGGGCCTTGCAGCTGCCGTTTTATTCAGGGAGGCCCCTGCTCTTGGGGCTCCAGGAAGACGCTGGGGTTGGTGCCATCCCTCTTAGAGGAAGTAATCTCCGGCAAGGTTTCTGGGGTTCAGGATGCACTGGTGTGGAGACTGGAAGGGTGAAGTGTCTTTGCCCCGACTGCTCGCCCTCCACCACGCTCCTCCTCTCCCAGAGCTAAGGGTCCTCCCGCTGGAGCAGAGCGCTGATCCTGGCGGTCATTTGAGAAATGGTTCCCCTTAGCCACAACCCTGTCATTTGAGTCTATCAAGTCCCCCTTTCCCACAGGAAGCCTGTGCCTCTTTGGGCCAGAAAGAGGGGGATTCTGGATTCACACGTACCACTGCTTTCCTGAGGAGGTGTTGACTGCACGTGCACCACGCGTTGGGCATTTTCGTGGGGTCTGGGAGCAACCCCCTGACGCCTGTGGACCCCGCAGCCTGGTGGTGCCAACAGGCTCTTAAGGCTCCTGATGGAGACCAGGCGGGTGGTCTTCGCCCTGAAACTGTCAGTGTCTCCTTATTGCCAGTAGATGAAGTGAGGGCTCCTGGTACCCGCTGCCTTCACAGACCTCACCCGGCTCCCCAATCCCCACAGTCCCTCCTCTCTCTGTTCCAGGGCAGCTTGCTCCTTCCTGCCTGTGCTCTGCCTGGAGCCCTCACTCCTGCCTCTCTCTGCCTGAGCTCCCCAGGTCCTCTCTCAGATTATCGCTGAGTCCTCTGGGAAGTCATCCGGCCACTGAGAGTGCTGTGACCGCAGCGAGGTCTCACCTTACCAGCCCCCGCCAGCCAGCTCCTGCTAGCAGGGCTGTGAATGGCTTTCTGCGGATGGTGTGCCGCCCTTACGAAGTATTTCCCCGACCGAGTTAGGTGTTTACACGCTAACGGCCTTCCCTTTTCAGAAGGTCATGGTGTGGCCTGCTCAGGGGGCCTGCCTTGTGCCAATGGGTGGGCCTTAGCCGCACAGCCCTGTTGTGTATCAGAGGATATTCCCAGAGTGGGGTCCGTTCCCTGGACCTTGAAGCTGGTTGCTTTGGTAAAATCTGATTTAAGTTGTCAGCCAACTATGGCGAGTGTAGTGTAAAGCTAGTAGCTCAGCACTTCTTGCCAACTCTCCCAGTTGCTCCTGGGTCCCTGTGTCAGCCTATAGTGCCCATGGCTGCAGTTCGGGGGCCCGGACCCCGAGACGTGTCCTGCAGGCACGGCCCTTGCAGGTCTGAGGCTGGGCTTCCGTCCCTGACTCCTGACTCCTGACCATGACCCACATCCGCAGGCGTAGGAGTCCTGGCCACCCACACATATCTTAATATTTATGGAAAGCATCCTCATTTTTTAATATCTTTTACAGAGATATCAGACCATGAGTACATCCATGGGTTTTTGTTGTGGTAATAGCCCCAAATTCACTGTGTCCCTCTTTAAAAAAGTTGTGCATTGCATTGGTTGATCAAAACCGTGCTTGTGAACGGATTCACTTGTTTTGCATCCTAAGCCTGCTGAAGGGGGTGTTGTGAGCACACAGAGGCCCGAGCTTGCCTGCAGGTCCCTCTCCGGAGGTGGAACCGCCTCCGAATTGCCACATTCTTTTTAACCATGCCTCCTTTGAGTCACAGCTGCCCTGGTTTCCAGGGTTGTGGAAAGGAAACGCAGTCATAATTAAAGGTAGCGAGGAAGTTGGTTTTTCGCAGGAAACTTTCAGTGAACCCTTTTGAGAAAACGGTCCATCCCTCTTCGGTGTCCCCTGTGTGGGGATTTGGGTTTCCCCCACCGTGGGATCCTCAGCTGAGCCGGGACCCCGCCCCCACGTGCATCCCTGCCGGTCTCTCTGTGCTCGTGTGAGCACCCACCCAGCACCTCCTACCTGCCCTTCACCTTGCTCCCATTTAAGTTTCTCTTCCTCCCTTCCGCCTCTGAACCTATTTCTTCAAGTACAAACAGTGCCAAGAAGAGCTTTTCCGTGGACCTGTGGGAGGCCTGGGGAGAGGAGGCGTGTACAGTGCTGAGCAGAGGCGTCTCGGCGTTGCTCCGAGCACTGGGGAGAGGCGCTGGCTGCCATTGCTCGGCCTGCTCTCTGGCCGGATGGGCCTGGAGTCCTCAGTGGACGGGTCTCTAGGGTTCATCTCCCGCAGGACTGGCGAGGGGGGCGGAGGTGGCGATGCTGGGAGAAGCCTGCAGGCGGCCCGAGACTGCGGCTGCCACAGCCCCACCAGCCAGCGGGCCGGGCTGAGTCACCCAGGAGGCCCTGGCCCGGCTTTTTAAGAAACCGAGCTCCTGGCAAAAAGTCATTTGCTCAGCGCTCCGAGTCTCAGTACAAAGAAGCCCATTCGTGTAACACAGATGTGGGCTCCGCAAAACCTCCCGACGCAGTAAGCGCGGCCTCCTGGGGCAGTAGGGCGCAGAGCCCGGTGGGATGGCCGGCCGGGTGCGCAGAGACAGGGAACAAGGTTTTAAGGGAGACGAGATGCGCATTCTCCAAAACAAACAAGAAGCCCTTTTGTCCCGAGTTGGACGGGAGCCTGCCCAGCCTCGGCCACTCCTGTCGAACTTGTTTAAGAAACCCACATAATTGCCCGACTGGTTTCTCGCTCTTTTGTTTGGCTGCAGAGTCTCCGTCTGAACAGAACGCTCTTCTTTTGGGGAAGGGAGGCGATGGGGCAGAGAACCAGGTGGTGCCTGCTGTTAGGTTCTCTCTCGGCCTCCTGGCTGGTCCAGGGCCTCCCGCCCACACCCCTCAAGTCCTCCCGGAGGAGCTTATGCCAGTCCCTGAGAGGGCGCTGGGCTCTGGGCCCCAAGACTGGCTGCTCCGGCTTCCGGTGTGTCTGGCGGGGAATCTGCCGCCCCAAGGCTGGATCCTGAGGGTGTGGGTGGGACGGAGGCAGCCTCAGGCAGGAAGTACGCGGGGAGCATTGAGGACACCAATTCGGGGTGTTGGGGCGGGGGGAGCAAGAAGTCTCGGGTCTGTCCTTCCCTGTCACTTGTGCAGGAGGCCTGCTGAGGGATACACTTGGCCGGGAAGTGACCGCCAAGACCAGTCCACCACATACCACAGAGGTGTGCGGCCCTGGGCTGGGGAAGGCCCGTCTCCTCTGCAGGAGGCCCTGTGTTCTGTGCTGGCGGCACCGCAGGGTGAGATGCCTCCCGGCTTGCGTTACAGCCCAGAGGGGCACAGTGGGCGGCAGACTCTTTGGGGGACAGCCTTGCAGGGGAGCTGGTGGGTCCTGCGCTCCTCGGCCATACCTGGCTCCCGGATCCTGGAACCAATTTCCTACAAAGAAAGCCACGCACAGTTTAACTGTCAGAGAGAAATCTGCTCCAGGAGCCTCTCTGTCCGTTAGGAGGAAGCTTGCTGCAAGGAGTGTGACTTCAGGGATGGAGTGGTGTACGGGAAAGCGCATCAGCTCTGGGACCGGCTGCAGGGGCATGGGGCACCCGAGCAGAGAGGAAACTGGATGAGTCTGAGTCGACTCTGACTTTGGGAAGTTTCTGTTTTTATCAGGAGGAAGGCTGTTGACAGTGATCATAACAATAGATAACATTGACTGATGTGTGGGTTTATCTAATATTCACGGCACTTGGATAAGGCTGTTCCTAGGATCTGAACATTGAACCCAAGTGAGGTTAAACAGCATGCCCAAGGTCACCCGGCCAGGCAGGTGGGGGTGGGGAGGCTCAGGGGG
>PVJN01066320.1:0-10030 GCA_004026805.1 Lasiurus borealis
ACTACCTAAACAATCCATATTTAGCTGTAATTTTGCAACCTACTAGTCACAATAAAGAAGTCAGTGATGGCTAAAAAGCAGACATGCTAAAATGACACTCTGAGCTAAATTCAAAATAACTGAAATCACAAGGTAAATTTGCTTTTTATCACCCTAGAATACAATGAATATTTTCTGAATAGTACCTTGCCCTCCTCTACTCTATGGTTAAGAAAGAAATTCTGATGAATAAAGGATATGAAAAAAAAAAATTGTAGAAGAAATACAAATAACTAATAAATGTAAAAAAGTAGTGAGTTTAAATAATCCAAGAAATGTAAAATAAATGCAATAGTTTTGGTCTAGTACAGCAACACAGATTATCATCATTTTAATAACGAAACAGGGACAAGGCAATGAATGTATCACCTGTTTCAGCCTTTTTGGGAAGCAATCTGGGAACCTGTACCAATACTTAAAGGGGGCCCTAGCCGGTTTGACTTAGTGGATAGTGTGTTGGCCTGCGGACTGAAGAGTCCCAGGTTCGATTCCTGGTCAGGGCACATGCCCAGCTAGCAGGCTAGATCCCCAGTGTGGGACATGCAGGAAGTTGCTGATCAATGATTCTATCTTTTCCTCCCTCTCCCTTCCTCTGAAATAAATAAAAATAAAAAATATTAAAACAAACAAACAAACAAAAAACCTTGCCCTGGCTGGTTTGACTCGGGGGATAGAGCGTTGGACTGCAAACTAAAGGGTTCCAGGTTCAATTCCAGTCAAGGACACATGCCCGGGTTATGGGCTCCATCCCCAGTAGGGGAGTGCAAGCAGCAGCCAATCGATGATTCTCTCTCACCATTGATGTTCCCTCTCTCTCTTTCTCTTTTCCTTTCTCTCTCTCTCCCTCCCTACAAACAATAAAAATATATTTAAACAAAACAAAACAAGACCTTAAGTGGCCGTTCATACATTTTAACAAAGTACTTTTCTTTTAGAACTCAATCATAATGAAATAATAAACAGAGATAGTCAAGCGTGTATAAAATCTGTCCAGAGGTCAACTATAACATGTAAAAATGGACACCGAAATGTCCAACAGTTAAACTACGACTTGACTGTCAGACAAAATACTACGCAAACATTGTATTTAGCCAGAGGAGGATGTTGAACCAGATAAATAAAACAGAATGGTTTCTCTTATCCTGAGAAAAAGTGATTATTTTAAAAGTATTTTTTTTAAGTGTAAAAGATTCTTATTATGTATATGAGACTATGAGGAATGAAAAAGAGCCAAAGAGTGAGAGCAAGTAGCATCTCAATTTTATAAAAACAAGAGCCACATGTAAAAAATTTAAATACCTGAAGGGTAAAAAAAACCCATACTAATGTTCAACAATGGTATTCTCTGAAGAGTAATATGCACTTTTTCTAAAGGGATGAAAAGAAGAACTTACTGTGCGGTTCCTAATAAACAGAAAGACCTTCTGGGTCTGCTGTGGTCCGCTGATGATGTCCGGAAAACAAGCTGCCTCTTGAGACGTCATCCGGTCATGAGGAAGTCTGCTCTGGAACGCTGCCCCCTCCACACCTAGCAAAGCAAGCAAAGGACTTCTGGGAAATTGGCAAGCGAATTCAGAATCAGAGATAATGGTTATGCCTCAAACTCCTGTTGGACCTGAGAACCTCTGTAAAGCTTTGCCTCATTCACAGCCTGATCTCACCTCCTTAAAAAAAATTTTGCTGAAAAGCTAACACATCCTTAAAATGTAGTCACTCCAAAATTACAGTTTACTGAGTGAAACAATACACTTTATAAAACACAACAAGGGACTGAACTATTTTTTCGTTGACAAAATAACTTGAAAATGTTGGAGAATATGCTAATTAAAATTAATATCGCTAATAGTGTACAATAAATTTTAAAGAAAATATATAAACACAAAGCAAAAGAGGCTATGAGTGAAAAACACAATCACCTGCCCTCTTTGAGGATTAAGGAAATGAAGAGGCCTCTAAGGTTTAATAACGAATAGTATGAAATACACAATTTCATCAATGGCATCCCCATTAGTTCCCATAATTCAGTGCTGGCAAGCAGTGAGAGAAGTTAAGCAGACTATAATGATGAGAGAGAAGAAGGCAAGGAATTTACCTTTTCTGGCAGAAACATTAGAAATGGTGTATTAATGCAAGTAAAATATGTCACTGTATATAGTATATATATATATAGTACATATACATGTATATATACATGTAGCATATATAATACATATACATGTAGTATATCTCATATTTTATAAGTAAAATGTTATTTTGAAACTCTTTAAATTGGGTATTAAATTGGTGTTTTTATATGCTGAAAGTTAATTACATCTTTATAAGATGTCCTTTGACATACATTCATATACATTTTACTTTATATTTCTAAGATCACTCTATAAAACATACCTAACCATCAGCTTAAAAATTACCAAGACATAATTTAAAGAGCGTTAAAATTCAATACCATTGAAATAATTACATATAAGTAACTAAATCAGTACCAGATACTTTAAAGCACTTAAGACAAGAAATTGGAAGCAATGATAATGGAAGCAAAATTAAAGGAGAAGGTATTAGTAAGATTAGAAGAATAAAATGAACAAGGCAGGTAAAGTTGCAACTTAGAAAATTACAGCTGAGCTATTTAGATGTTGCCACAGACATTCAAACACTGCCTAGAAAAATAAAATGGTTAACAAGAGGTCAGACAAAAATGCCTAATGCTAATACGTGCTGCACATTAAGAAACACTGTTCGAGACAAAGAGAAAAATCTATCTATCCACAACAGATAATGAGGGGAAAATACTGTTCAAGTTACTAAATCAATCAACAATCCTCACATTTAATTAATCCCAGCCTAAAATTAAAGATTATCAGAATAATTATTCCTAAAGAGAAAAATGATCAGTAAGAACCATATTGCTGAGGATACAGCATGAAATTAAGGCAAGAAAAGAAGAAATGCTGACTAGCAAGGGATATAGGTTATATATCCTATAGTAGTAAAATGTTCTAAAACTACAACTTTGAAGTCCCTAGTCCCCTATCACCAAATCAAAATAAATAAACAAAAACAAAACCAAGATAAAAAAAACACACCCATGTCATATTATAAGGAGCATTATCTACAAAACAGTAATAATAATTCTGAGTATTTGAACCAAATCTCTCAATAGTTTACTTTCTGGTTTATTTCATGAATGTCTACTATTAACATGAAAATCAATAAATTCTATAAACACTACTTTTCTCTCTCCCCCAAATAGGGGTAGTTTTCTTTCTTAGCTATTATCTTCTCTATGTTTAACTGATGGTCACTGAACATCAATCCTATTGCAAAATACTAGTCAATGACAGAAAAGCCATTTAGAAAAAAAAAACACTTTATATTACACCTGGCTCCTCATTCCAATTGTCACCATAAAAAAATCACTCTAATAACTCAGCAGGTACGGCTGAGCATCCACCCATGAACGAAGAGGTCACCAGACTGATTCCCAGTCAGGGCTACATGCCTGGGTTGTTGACTAGACCTCCAGTAGGGGGCGTGCAGGAAGCAGCATATCAATGTTTATCTCTACCCGGCTCCCTTCCTCGGTCTAAAATCAATTAAAAAAATATTTTAAAAATATTCTAAAGCATTCTAATTCTGGCTTTGGGAATCTTGAAAATATGTAACAAGAGATTTTATTTATATAACTCATGTGGCAGTTTTAAATTGAATCTTTAAATTAAATATCAAAAGTTTAACAAAAAGAATTTAAAGAAGCCATTATCTGAGGAATAATAGTCTTCTCCATCTTGATCTTCTACACAACATCTAAAAGAGCTAGCTATTCCCAAATACTTCATCAATTTTTAAAAATGAAAAATGGCCTCTTAAAAAAAATCTTGGTAATTATGTCCTTCCTTTTGGTTTTTAGGGATAAAGAAGACTATTATTTTCAAGGAAGGAAAGCCACTATTAAAAGCTAACAGCCTGCAAGAAAAAAAATATAACCTTTTTTCACTAGAAACAAAAATTAATTTGGAACTTAAATTTTTCAGAAGTTAAATTAAAACATCCTTTTTATAGGCTATTTCCAAAATGAACTAACAGACCACTCTGGATAATCTAACTCCTAAGTGTCTCCTTTAGGGGGAAAACTTTAAAGAGTACAGTTGTTAATATCCTTATTAAAAGGACATTAGCAGTAGTATATGTAATTCAGAACTAATTTACACTTGGCTCTAGAATACAGTTTTATACTTCAGCGTTTGGGTGCACTTATCAGAATCTGATATTCTAGAAATTGAGAATGTTTCAAAGATGCTATTTAATTTTTAAAAAGCCTCACCATTTTACACAGGAAATTCTAGCTCACCTTTAAAAATGCAGTCATGCTATAAAAGCACAACTACTTTTTCTAATGGCTCAACACTTTCTCTGAAAACATAGTTAAATTACTTAATGGACTAATTTAGATCTCTCTGGATAGGACAATTCTAGAGGCAGAAAAGGGGAGGGAGGTCAGGTAAAGATGTAGGCCTCCTATTCCATGAACTCATTCCCCATCCTGATTCTGATATAACAGCAGCATCTTGAGTAAGAAAACAGAAATACAAAAATTAATACAGAATTTTTTCCATGAGAGTTACTTACCCCCCCCTAAAGTAGATAAATTAACTATAACTAGGTTTCTAGCTAAAGAGTGAAAACAAAAGCTTGATAGGATCTACATATCAAAGACTACTTAAAGTCAGTCAACTATAGAAGTACCATAATCAGTCTTACAATAGTTTACAGGTAAAAAGAATAAAGAATGATGGAGAGAAAAAGACTAAAAGAGGAGAATCGTGTGATTTCTTATGCTTTAGATGTTTTCTTTTTATGGATAAATGCACATTTTAAATGATTCTAGGAAGATGTGTGTGATGAGTAGTCTATGCTTAAGAAACAAGACCTCTGGGTTCTCATTTCCCCAACTGCTGGTGTATCCCTGGTCAAGTCATTTAACTTTGTTTCCAGTCCTAATCCACAAAATAGGGTGATACAATACTGTTTGTCTAGGAAGCTAGACAAGATGACTCCAGTTCCCTTCTAATTTTTAAGATTTAGGATGTATACCCCAACTTGATCTGGATTTTTAAAAAGTCAAGATATGATCCCTGTCCCAAGACACTCATGAGAGTCATTGGCTTTATGTAGAGAAGACTGTTGATCACATTTCTAATGCTGACTGATCATCGCACAAAGGTATACTTCTGAACATGATAAAGGCCTGAAGGGAGATCTTGAAGGATTCAGAATAGTTACCACAATTCCTGGAAATGCTTAAAACTCATGTTCTACTAATGTTAAGTCTGTAGCACCACAGCTTTATATGAAAGTTTGCTTTTACTTTCAGCAATACAATATTTTGTTTACTTTAGCAAGAGTAAAAATTTATTCACATAAAAATATAACAAAAACCAACAAGAAAAGCCAACATAATTCTTCAAGATTAAAGCTCTACAGGCTATCCCTGACCCTCAACAATTCCACGGAAGATCCAATTGTGCGTCCTTCGATGAAAAAACATTCTTGAAAGTTTGGCTGAATAAGGATTTTTCATTCCTCTAAGATAACCATATACTGGTTAACAACTGCCAATCCTTGGGTTAGCGTTTTAAGAAATCTGTTTCTAACAGTCTGAATCCCCTAAATATTAATTTCTGTATGGACGCTGAACTATCTTTGCTCCAAGAGTAAAATACAAATACTCCCTGGATCTGCTGTACACAAACTATAATAGACAAATAATTTTAAAGTAGAAGTAACAGTTGAAAAATTACATACTAATACCTATTCCAGTTGTATCAATATGTAAAAGCAGCCTTGATACCAGAACACAAAAACATTCTTTAAGTGGCAAAGGATAAAATGCAGACATAGTACTTTGGCCTCCTGAACCAAACTTTAACTGTTCCAAATGGGTCCTAAAATCACTTAACCCTATGTTTTCCCCCAGAAGTAAAAATACCATAGTTTGGTCTGAAAATAAAGAGCTTCTCGAGCACACTTTAAAAAATAATAATTCTCATGTGAGAAACAAAAAGGTTTAAACTGCAAAATACTTAACTGTGCAATGTTAGTGAAAAAAAATTTACTCAACTCTATGCAATAACCATTTCTAAAACGAGTCACTTGCCTGCATAATTTCTGACTAGTCCTAGAATGCCTTTCTGTCCTTTTTAAAGAAAAACAAAAAACTTTCAGCCTACAGACTATCTTCTCTATCTATACAGCTATATTTCTTTTTAAAGGTCCCATGATTCCTAGGTCCGTGTTTTGTGTCATGTTTACTGATACTATATAAGCTGCTGGGGAGAAAAGTATCCGCCATCTCCTTAAAAACACAAGGAGCGGAGGGCTGAGATCGGCCTGAGGACTTCAAAAGGTTTGCTTGCCTTGTTCTAGCTACACTCTCTCCTACTGCTACTCTGTCCTGTGGGTTGAATTGCCCCTGCGCTTCTGGCTACAATGTGGATACCACAGCCAAAAACACTTGCAAGCATCAATCCCTGACTTGGCGGCTCTTGCTACTAAGTGGCAAGCATCTAAGCCACCCTCACCTGATGCTTGGCCGTCTCCATACCCTCCAGAACTGTCGTCTTGAAGTCCTCCTGCTTGCCCTGTGGAAGGAAAGAGGAGAACTCAGGGACCTTACTCCATAAATTGAGATAATATCTGGACATAAAGGCCTAATAGTTGGTGACTATCAATTCACCACCAACTAGTAAACCCATATTCAGAGAGCTCCTTTGGAATCAAGGCCCAGGGAATCACATCATCGTCTCCAAATTTCTGGTTAGGAAGTTTCAGCTTTACACACTGGTTCTTAGTGAAAGGTAGCAAAACAAAGTACCGAGTATTTCTAATTGCTAACTCCTTACTGTCAGTCTTATTTAATAGTCAAGGTTGGACGGGGGAAAAGGGATTCCTAACGTCTTTTACTAATTATTGGTAGACTGAGAATGCATGTGACAGGGGCTCTAGGATCTGAAGTTGCAGCAATTCAGCATCCACTCAATATCTTTATTTTTACTTTTCTATCTAAAAAGAATATATATGTGTATGTATGATAAATAAAAGACTTTTTTAATGAAAAATTCTCCCCTTGACTTCAAATCAATGTAACAAAAAAATTTAATTATAAAAAAGTTTTATCAGAATTCAATCCTAGACCTGAAAATGCCAGCCAGTGCTTTCTTTAAAGCACAGCATACTAAAATGGCCTATTCTCATATGTCAAATACAGTAAGTCTGCTAAGAAAATTTTTCCTGGTTGGTTAATGTGAAGAAATAACTTCAAGAAAAGTATCACAGCTTGGAAGTTCAATCTGAGAAAGTCAGAATGGATTACCTTCCAGACTATTCCAAAATCTATCACCTGAACTCTGGTACACTATGGGAAAATACTGTGATCTTTGGAAGACATGAAAAGACCACCCCCCAATTTTCTAAAAACTGGACAAGCTTTATTTAATCAGGTGTTTTTTTTTAAAAAAGAATCTCAACTAGAAAGCAGATTATTTAACTTGAGTTAAAAGAAATAGGTAGCAAAGTAAAACTAACATAGTACCCTTGCTGTAAGAATGCTTAAAAGCCTGTGAGCCTTAAAATGACATCTTATCTTTAAGTATATGAACATGTTTAGACAGAAATCATTTTTTTTACAGTATTAAAATGTGCTCTGCTATGAAGGTAGAATAGATATATCATTCTAAAATCACAGTATCTCACTATTCTATTATCTGAACAGCCCTTTAGGTTCTAGAAGGTTATGCTTTTCAGACAAGGCATAAGGCATAATAATTAAGAAGTGATTATTCTAGGCCCTAGCTGGTTTGGCTCAATGGATAGAGCGTCGGCCTGCGAACTGGAGGGTCCCAGGTTCGATTCCAGCCAAGGGCACATGCCTGGATTGCAGGTTCGATCCCCAGTAAGGGGTGTGCACAAGGCAACCGATCAATAATTCTCTCTCATCATTGATGTTTCTCTCTCTCTCTCTCTCTTCCTCTCTAAAATCAATAAAATATATTAAAAATAAAAAGAAGGGATGACTCCAATTACATAATCCAATCTGCAAATGTTTATCTTGAAAATGTAGGCCCTTGCCGAAACCGGTTTGGCTCAATGGATAGAGTGTTGGCCTGCAGACTGAAAGGTCCCAGGTTCGATTCTGGTCAAGGGCATGTACCTTGGTTGAGGGCACATCCCCAATGGGAGGTGTGCAGGAGGCAGCTGATCGATGTTTCTAACTCTCTATATCTCTCCCTTCCTTTCTGTAAAAACTTAATAAAATATATATTTTTAAAATGAAAGAAAAGAAAATGTAGGACTTTTAACTTTTAAAGCTTAAATAACAAATGTTCATTTTTACTAACTTCTGGATTTGTTCATAAAAAAAATTTTCCAAAGTTAAAAAAAATTGTCATTTTTTTTTTTTAGTTCCAAATAGAACCAAGCTAGATCAGAAGATTGAACTGTATTTTAAAAAAGGGAAGAGAAAGGCTCAGAACAAGAAAATATATATCGTTTCCAAGAATAACATTTAGGCATCAGGAATAATATAGTTCCCTCTCTCAAAGTATATTCGCTAGCTTGGCAAAGAGTAACATCAATGTCATGAAGGCATGTAACCACTTCAGAAAAAAAGAAAAAAGTAAAAACAAAAACCTCTTTCAAGCCAGCCATTAAGCTTGAATTATTTTGTCCTTCCTACTATCATTTTCCTCTTTTCCCACTATATACCATATTATCTGCTAATTAGCTTATTTTAACCTACAGGTAGCTCTTAACTGATCTTTTCCCCCCAGTCAATAATACTTTGAATAGAAATATGGATTTCTTACTCCTGACTTATGTGCTTTAAAGGTTAACAGGTTGCTCTTTTACAAACTAGGTAGGGCACTCTTTAAAAAAAGATACTGTTTTTGACAAAAGATGTGGGAGGAGTATAAAAATCCAAAATATGACTTATGCAGAGAAATAGGAGAAAGCCAAGCAGAAGTTGAAATAGACATGTAAGAAGAAATGATGGAAAACAAAAAGTGCTTAAGATTAAGCAACAGGACAAAGAGATTTATCTCTTGACTTGGAAGAAGTAAAGATGAGGAGCTTTTTTCCTCTAACCATAACATAACATACTCATGAGTATTTGAGGGTCCTATTTCTCCAAAGACATCTGAAAACAGTATCATCTTTATCACTGGTATTCTAGACCAATTCATCATCATTTTCTTAAAAACAGTACACATACAAAGCAAACTCCATCCACGTAGTGTCTCCAATTAAAACATATAAAAATGTAATACTTGTTTGCTATTTGGGTCTTTCCAGCCTAGGGCTCTCCTCCTGATAGCAGCACAATGATATGGAACAGCAGGCAAGTACAGTTATCTTCCATGAGTTCAAATTCAAAATAGAAAATAAAAACATACCAAAGCAACTTTTTATTTTTTATTTTTAAAATATATTTTATTGATTTTTTACAGAGAGGAAAGGAGAGAGATAGAAAGTCAGAAACATCGATGAGAGAGAGACATCGATCAGCCGCCTCCTGCACGCCCCACAGGTACATGCCCCCAACCGGAATCGAACCCGGGACCTTTCAGTCCGCAAGCCAACGCTGAGCCAAACCGGTCTCGGCCCAAAGCAACTTTTTAATATCACTTTGATTTTGACACCACTTCACAGACTTCCTTTTGTTTTCATCCCTTCACTACACACACAGACCCTCAAGTAAAGGGGCAGAACTATATGATCTTGATCAGGAAAGCAGCAAAACAAGATATTTTAGTTAAGCTAATCTGGTCACTTTGTACCAGATGAATTAGAGGGAAAGATAACCTAAATAAATATAGGAAATTATTTAGAAGTGAAATGAGATCCACTAGAGTAAAAATGTGACAGTGAACATGGATAAGGCATAACAATCACAGAGGCTAGGGTTACACTGTCATTTAAAATCTTGAACTAAAAC
>PVJN01066321.1:0-10030 GCA_004026805.1 Lasiurus borealis
ATCTTTTGCGACTCCCCTAAATTTCCGTGCACTTCTCCCTTTTCACAGTCCAAACTCCCCCCGTATGAGTTTCAGCTGGATCTGGGGTTTAGTGTCGTAGGATAAGGGGTTCAATGCCGTTGGGAGTCTCCGTTTCCCTCCCGTCAGAGAAAGCCAGCCAGGTACTCGGGCACCCGCTCTCTCAGCGCGCGCGTCTCCAGACCTCAGCTTTTTGCAGTTCCTCTGGGTGTCTGTGAGCCCCTCTCTTTCCTTCTAGCTGTAGAACTTCCACTCAGCCAGCTTTCCTGTGGTTCTGGATGATGTCTGTTCTGTCTTTTAGTTGTAGTTTTGAAATTGTTGTGCGAGGCAGCAGTGCCGCCATCTTGGCTCCTCCCACCAAAGGGTCTTGGTTTGGATTCCCAGTCAAGGGCATGTACTTGGGTTGTGGTTCACTCCCTATCCCTGGTCAGGGTGCATGCAAGATGCAACCAGTTGATGTGTCTCTCTCACATAGAAGTTCCTCTCTCTCTCTCTCTCTCTCTTTCTCCCTTCCTTTCTCCCACTCTCTTGGAAAAGCAATGGAAAAAATATCCTCAGGTGAAGATTAACAAAAACAAACAAACAAAAAAACCCTACTTTGCATTGAATGACTGCTCTAGGTATATTTTCCCCTAAAATGTTATAGGTAGCCCAGGCAGTCAAGTGTGAAGTGATGTGTAATGCTACATGAATCACAGTATCTAAGAGACTATCTAGCAATTTATCATCAGTTTAGACTCAAGCATTGTTCTCAGTAAGGTCCCTGTAGCCATGTAAACTCTGCATTGTTTTTGAGAACGGGAGGGGAGGAAGGAAGGAGGGGTGGAAGTAGTGTCTCAGGCTCCTGTGGCTCTAATGCAAGATATTTACAGCTTGACAGATAGAATGAAATACTTGCATCAGAGCCTTCAGTAGAATTCTGAAAAAAAAATTTTTTTTTTAAGAATAAAGCATTATTTTTAGTGACTCCTTGAAATTACCCGAGTTTATGGGCTACCACATTGGCTGCTGTATTGGTTCAGTCTTCAAAAAGCAGCAAAGAACCATAGGGGAACTGCTTCCAAACTTTTCCATTGTCTCTTCCATTTCATTTCTCACCCACCACTCCGAATGCATATCACACCAACACTGACCTCCCTTCATTTCAATTCTTATTGACTATGTCAGTTCCTGAAGTGCTCCTGAATTTTCTCACCTCTGCCTCCTAATACCCAGTATACTCCGCTTAGAATATTTTCTTCCCTGTTTTCCACTGGATGTTCATCCTTCAGGTCTCAACTTAATTGTCATTTGCTAAATTTAGGAACACAGCATTGACTCCAAAAGCCTCTGTATCAGTCAGGCTAGTTATGCTGCAATAATGAACAACCCCAAAATCTCAGTGGCTTAATACAACAGAGTTTATTTCTTGCCCACAGTACTTGTCCATCATGATTCCGAGGCAGAACTCTGCTCATTGTAGTTTCTCAGAGACTCCATCTCACATGTGATTCCATGTTAGCCAATCAGGATAAAAGGAGTATGGTCAATCATACAGTGACTCTTATGATCTTATGAAAGCTCCTTCCAGAAAACGATACATTTTGTCATTTTTATCTATCTCACAATCCAATGGGGAGACAAATAGCTAAGGAAGAAAGGGTAGAAGGGATTGTGACACAGTGTGGGAGAATGACTGAGAGGTATAGGGAATGGTGCAAAGTAAAGCAACAGAGCTATTCTTTCAAGCATGCTTTCTTTTATGCATGCATGAAGCAAATATGGATTAAGTACCAGTGAAGTATCAGACCTTGATACATAATACTTGGGAAGACAGTGTCTACCTTACAGAATGTAGTGTGCTGGGGAGGATCTTACCATCTAGATCGTCAACATGAGTTGTTCTTTGCTTTTTTTAAAATTTTGTTTGTTGGTTTGTTTGTTTTTCATCTTTGAGGGTGACTTTTGAGCATAGAAAAGACCATATGTAGCCCTGGCCACTATGGCTCAGTTGGTTGGATAGTAGCCTGTACACCAAAAGTTGGCAAGTTTGATGCCTAGTCAGGATACATATCCAGGTTTTGGATTTGATTCCTACCCCAGATGTGGCACATATTCCCATCAATTACCTACAGAAAAGTTCATCTGTAGCTAATTTGTGGTCTAAAAATTAAAATACAACATATCAAAATTAAGTCATGTAAGAGTTTTTAACACAAAAGTAAGCAAACTTTTAAAAAGTCAACTTATATCTCTTATTCTCTTCGTAAGTTTAGAAAAATTTAGCATTTACTTGAAGGGGGCTTTTACAGTTTAATTAAATTTCCACATTTAAAATATTTTCTCTTTGAAGTACTTTAGCTATTTGTCTAACAAAAATATTCTAAATTTCAAAGTAAGTATATAATTACATTTATTTAATAATACGTTAAAACATAAGTATGGTTAATCTTAGATTATCTTTATCATTTGCAAGGCTATTAAAGTTATCTTTTGCCTTCCAACATAAAATTAATTATTCAATTGCATATTTCAAATTGAACTAGCAAGGCTAATCTAGTAATCTACTATGGTATATTCTCTTAATTATTGCAAATATTTTAAAGACAAAGTATACACAGTTTGTCTTCAAATTTAGTACAAAAAATACTACTTTGTTGGTTTGATTTACCTATGCCTACCTCTTAATCTTATATAGTTAAGAGATAGCTGCTAAGGAATATTATATCACCCCAAGCCAGATGGAAGGGAGAGTTACATCTTGATCACTGAGGTTACTTATCAACCAGAGAGCTTGGGCTGGGATGCAGGAATTAATTACAGATGACACGAATGGGATGCACTGAGCCCCAGTTATAGTTGCTGGAAAGAAGCCCCCCAACATTTATAAAAAGGCTGGCCTCAAAGCCTTGGGTGCTTATATTCAATTTTTACATAAATGAATTCTCTTATCTGGCTTGTAATTGCCACGTCCTTATCAGGGTATAACTTTTTCACTGCTTGGTTTGATGTCCATTTCTTTGGCTATCATAAGACAGTGTACTATTATCTTTTGTCAGAGTCTGAAGGTAGAACCGGATCTATCTAGTCCTTTAAACCCAACTTTCATTCTTTTGTAAACACTGACCATTATGGTCTGATTTGAGTTGACAAGCTTCTGTTTTTTTAATGTTATTCCTGATTAAAAGGGTCATAGTTCTTACAGATAATAAAATGACATCCAATTTTATTCTACATACTAGAGGCTTGGTGCACGACATTCGTGGGCTGAGGGTGAAGGATTCCCTCAGCCCAGCCTACACCCTCTTGCAGTCTGGGATCCCACAGGGGATGCCTGCCTATCCGCTTAGGCCTGCTCCCTGCTCCTTAGCACTGTCTCAAAGGCAGGAGAGGCTCCCACCACCGCCGCTGCACTCACCAATCATGAGCCTGACTTCTGGCTGAGCAGCGCTCCCTCTGTCAAAGTGCACTCACCACCAGGGGGAAGCTCCCACATTGAGCATCTGCCCCCTGGTGGTCAGTGTGCATCATAGCGACCGGTTGTTCTGCTGTTTGATTGATTTGCATATTAGCCTTTTATTATATAGGATCCCTTGTGGCTTCATCTGGCTTTTGAGTCACAACATTGAAGTCATGCTCCTGACATAGATAGGAGAGACCTTTGTGATAAACTTGACAGGATTTGTCTGTTCTCAGCATCCAGGTAGGACATAGCTATGATCTAGTATCATTTTGGACAAGTCATTTAACTGCTTTGGGTCTCAATTTTTTTCATTCTTAAAATGCAAGAACTCTTTTAGTTCTAAAATCCAATTATCTTTAACATTCTAATTTAATGTAGTCTGAAATATTGGTGCTTTACTGTGATTTGTTTAGGTATTGCTCAAGAATTAACAATATTTAATTTTTTTTAGAAATTGTCATAATTATGGAGAGCAGTGATATAATAAATTGTTTTCCTTCCTTCCAGATTTTCGATGATGCATACAAATCCCAGCTCAGTTGTGTAGTTGTGGATGATATTGAGAGACTTCTTGGTGAGTCATTACATTTGCTATTGAACTATCTTTGCTATATTATAGCCAATGTCTCACAGCTTATAAGAGGAAAAATAACAGGTATTTACAAATTATAAGGCAATAGAAATACCTTTTTTTGTCCTATAAGGAAATATAACATTATCTCTTCTCTAATTAATGATGGTATTCATGTTAATATGCCTTATGACTCTAATACCGTTATAAGTTGTTTTCTTCTAAGGACTCCTGCTTCGTAATATTTTCTATCTTCTACAGAGTTCCCCGCCCATAATAAATGATTAGTAAATTTTGTTGACAGATGTACTTAGTGTCTATAGCTCAGAAGTTTCACTTATGAACTTGACAGAGCTAATGAAAGTAGGGTTTACGACTAGAGTGAGGTAACACTTGGGGCAGAAGTGGCAAGCTTCCTGTTACCTCAGTTTCTGCTCTTATAAAAGGGATATAAAAGACTAGATCCCTTCCTTCCTTATCTCATGGAGTAATTGTGAAGACAAAATTTATATGATAATGTTGAAAACATTCTGAAAGTTAAAAGTGCTCTGTAGTAATTTTTAAAAATATTTATTAAACATTTATATGCATTCTTACAGAATACAGAGGTGAATAAGTCTCTGCACTCAACTCAAAACATATAATCTACAAATAAATTCCAGAAAAGTATTATTATTCCTACATTTTATTTCATTGCATAAATTAGATAACTCTGGAATAAACTTACTATAACAGTGACTCAGGATGTTGTAATAAACGGTTGAAATTGAACTCACCTAGTGACTTAATAAACCTCTGAAAATACTATTTAACATCTGCCTGATTAATCCCTTCTTCCTTAAGCTAACCACACTGGTATAGAAATGATTTCAAGTTATCTGTGCTGACTACATTTTTCCCATGATTTTCAGACTTGCTTTAGGTCCTCTGTTATTTATTTTTCTTTTCCTACAGCAGTATTTGTTAAAAAGGAAAGCAGGTTTATCTGTGAGATCTTTTTAAATTGATAGTTTTATCTAATGACCTGGGTTTTTGATTTGCTATTTTTAATACATTTTAGCCCAGTTTATAGGCTTATTTCTTTAAAAGCTTTTAGGCACATACTCATAGCTCTGTGTAAATTCCTTTATCTAACACAATTGAAATGTGTGGTCATAGCAACACTTCTATGTCAGGAATGTGTGCCCTCTGAGTATATTTTCACTTGTATGAAGTTATTATCTGTACTTGTTGGTTCATTTATTCACCAAACATTTGCTGAGCCCTTACTGTGCCATAATTAGGTCTCAGAAAAATAAGATGCTGTCTGTCATTATAACATACATTGGCAAAAATTAATACAAAGTAGAATGTGCCATTGTTCTGAATAATCAGAGAAGGGAAGGAACACTTTTGACTTCAGAGGGCTGATGCCTGAAGGTAGCTCTAAGCACAGGGCATGGGTGCATGTCAATAGGCAAAGAAAGCTAAGGAGCTGGCATTAGTGCAAAATCTTGAAGGAGTGGTAGAAATTTAACAGGCAGAAAGTTCTTTAGCAAGTTCTTTGTTCTTCACCATCTGAGGACCAATCTTAGTGGCTCTAACATCTTTTCAGTTATATTGCAGTATCTTTATTATTATTATTACATATGAAATACCCATTTTCTAGTACGTTGTTTTGTTGCCTGTATACTTACTGTATTGCCAGAGTTTGCAGTAATTTCTTGGAAATGCTTAGTAAATACATTTGCAGATTTTTTCTCTCTTAAATAAACCTGTCTCTGAATATGTCTATATGAACTCAAATTATATATTTAGAAGCTTTTTAAAAAATTTACAGAAAGGAATTGTTATATAATATTTTATGCATTCAAATTATTCACATACTCGTTTCTTAATATCATTTGTTGCATGACTGTTTCTAGAACGCTGTTTGCTATTGACATAGAAAAATATTAATGTTTGGAATATGTGCGCTATGTGCATCAAATCCCTAAGCATAGTAATATTTCTTTTTCAGATTATGTCCCTATTGGCCCTCGATTTTCTAATCTGGTATTACAGGCTCTTCTTGTGTTACTGAAAAAGGCTCCTCCTCAGGTAAAAATAATATAAGGAACATCTTCACAGTTTTTCCAGGAAATTGCATGTAATGGTACACTCTAAATAAGCATGTTATAGTAAATGCATAAAATTCTTTTGAGTGATTTTGAAAGGTCATCTGGTCTGGCCTTCTCTCTTAAGTTAAATGATTTTCTTAACAGTCAGAGAAGTTTTTCATTCCTTTTCTGAAGGTTTCAAAATCTTAGTTTCTTTTAGCATTCTGTTTTATTTTTTAAGTTTCCCATCATATAACACATCTTTATTCCCTTTCATTTCCTATGAGAGATTATGATATTAATGTGGAAGGGATTAAATACATGTTCTCATTTGTTTCTTTTATCATTTCATGGGTTTTCTGAGGATTTTTATTTGAGGAAATGTATTTCCTATAGGCAGACTTTTTTTCATTTTTATAGATGAATTTGAGTTGTTTTTCTTGTGGCATGTGGCATATTTAAAGAGTGAGTTTATAGCCAGGATCTCGGTTCGTGTGGTTACATTTTTACTGATGTGGCTATTGGAGACTGGTGATTTTGATAGCTTAACACATTTAAAACTAACCTATGAGGGCCGGTTAAATATGTTAGTTGTGTAGAGGCTGCCAGACCATGTTTGTCTATGACACGAATTCTCTTGATTGATTCTGTGTGCTGCACCTCGAAGAAATACCAATCAAAGGCAGATACAAAGGAACCGAGTACTAACTTGAAAAATATCTTAATGTTTGTATGGGAATCTTATATTTGAAATTAGAGACAAACTATATGAGAAATATTAAGCTGATAAATCTAATGTGTGTGTTTGTGTGTGTGTACGTATCTGTGTATGTGTATCTGTGCATGTGTGTTGTATGAATGTATTACTCCTAGAGGAACGCACTTGTCTTGATTTTTTTAGTGTTCTTTTTTAATTTCTAGAATAGTGAAAATAAACATAACCTATAACAACCATGAGATTTTATTACATATTTGCATTGTGAAAGGATTTTTTAATCATCTTTCCATAAACTATTATTCCCAGTAATTGGAGTTTTAGCTTATACTTAGACTGAAGTTAGAGAAGTAAGAATGTTTTTTCCTTCTCTTATTTCTTCAGTAAATACATAAATATATTCAAAGTTGCTAGAATGAAAAGAAATAACCTCACTATATAAATACATCATATACCAAAAAATCCTTTTTTATGAAATCAGCATTTTAAAAATTATGAGATTGGGAGAATTTTCCCAGGCATTTAAATTTATTTCTTGTAATATTTAATTTTTTATCTAAAATGAATGTATGGTAAAAATCATTTGGGAGAGAGAAGAATTTTTCAATGATATTTTTCAAACCGCCCATTCTTTGCATTGTTAAATACTATACACCTAGCTGAGAATTAGCTAATCCAAAATGGATACTAATAGAAATAAACAGGACATACTAACAAATGGCCTGAAACTTTTTTTTTAATCCTCACCGAAGACATGCTTAGAGGGAGGAAGGGGTGGAGAAAAAAAGGGACAGAGAGACAGAAAGGGAGAGAGGAGGTGGCCGGGGGGTGGGGGGAGGTGAGAGAAGAAAGAAAAGAGGAGAGAGAGAAGAAAGAGATCCATTGACTGGTTACCTTCCATACATACTGCAACTGGGGTTCGAACCCACAACTCAAGTATGTGCCCTAATCAATGATTGAACTAGCATCCTTTCCATGCACAGGACAATGTTCAACCAATTGAGCCACTCTGGCTGGGCACCTGCAACATTTTAAACACACAAGAATAACTGTTTCTATTTTGTAAAAGTAATTGTAAGATTTGTGAGGAAAGAAACAATCTTAAAATCTTAAAAAAAAATTTTTAGTGTATCCTCATTTTGGTGGGATTATTTTACTGTTGCTGTAGTTTATATTTATCAAGGCATGATTTAGGTGAAAAGATTAAAAAATAAGTAAGGTTCAAATGTCCAATAAGTATATGAAAAGATATTCAGCATCATTAGCCATCAGGAAAATGCAAATAAATCAGGTAATAACAAGAGCATATAGAGAAATGTGAAACTTTGTACACTGTTGGTGGGAATATAAAATCATGTGGCCTTTGGAAACTGTCTAGCAATTCCTCAGGAGGTTAAACATAGTTGCCATGTGACCCAGCAATTCTATTTCTAAGTATAGACCCCAAAGAAATGAAAATATATGCCCACCCAAAGGCTTGTACATGAATGTTCATAGCAGCATTATTCATAGCAGCCAAAAAGTGGAAATAACCCAAATGTTCATCAGAACAGAATAAAACGTGGTACATACAATGGACTATTATTCATCAATACAGAGAAGTGAGTCCTGATACGTCACAACAGTGCTGAGCCTTGAAAGCATTATGCTAAGTGAAAGAAGCCACTCACAAAAGACCACATATTGTATTATTCTATTTATATGAAATGTCCAGAATTGGCAAATCCATAGGGACAGAAAGCAGATTTGTAAGTGGTTTTCTAGGCCTGGAAGGAGTGAATAGGGAGAATAAGAAGTGACTAATTGTTATAGGCTTTCTTTTTGTATGATGAAAGTATTCTAAAATTGATACGGTGATGATTTCACATATCTCTGGGTATACTAAAAACCATTGAATTGTACACTTTAAATCATATTTTATGTAAAATATATCTCAATAAAATTGTCACTGAAAAAAGAAAGTGGTTTCAGAAACCACTTAAGTAATGAAAGGAGGATTACATAAAAAGCTAGAAGTAAGGAGTGAGCACCTGGGCCATATTGGAGAAATCTTAGAAACAGGAACTGGATCATTAAAAAGGGATGTGGAATGTATTTCTCTTAGGAATGAAAAGGGCATAGAACACATAGAAATCAAAGATAGATCTGGTCACTTTAGTGATTGGAAATGGCAGGGAATCTCATTTAAGAGAATACCAGCCTGTCATTAATCAGAATTTGGTGGCTCTGACCTGGACTGCTAGATGACCTCCTGTATAAGTGAATCAGTGGCAGAAGAAATTAATGTTTGAGATATTTCTTTTTGATGCATATTTAACAAAATGAAAATGTGCTTTCTCTGTATCACCTTGCTTTTTAAAATTAGTTTGTATTCTCTCAGGAAAATAGAATATTTTCAAGCTGATTCAGTTTTAAGAATATTTGTCATTCTAGAGTAGAATAATTTAGCTTTTTTAGTTTTTTTTTAATTAAATATTAAAATATATAAATCTGAATGTTGTAGAAGTGTATAGACTGGTAGAAAGCTATTATTTTAATATTGTCAAGAAAACGGAAATGTTGCGGGCATTAAAAAAAAAAAAAGCAACTGCACATGTATACAATAGAGTAATCATATCAGCCACAGAATCCCTAACTTTGCATTTGTTATAATTCCTGCTTTCACACAGAAAGATTGTGTGCATGTTTGCACATGCTCAAATAAAAGAATCCCTTCAGGGGCACTATGTTGTTATGTATCAAGATATTCTCTTTTCTACTTCTTCCCCTCCCCCACCCCCCTGCCTCCTTGTAGATTGGCTTATTAAAACTGGTTCACAAGCCTTCCTTTTTTCCCTTTGTGATTGCTTTGGTCTTGGATTTTCAGTGTAGGACTAAAAATTCAAGTCAGATTTCAGTTACTAGGATAATTTTCTTTTAAAATTTTTCTAAGTAAATGCATAGATTTTTAATGATCTGGTATTCAGTGGATTTGCTTTAAATGTAGCTGCAGAGTTAATTTCATGACTGATTTATTAGCCTTTTGAAAGTATAAAAAGTGGTATCCATAGTTCATGAAGACTGAAAAACATCATCACATTTTGTTTAGCATCTTTTTAAAACCAATTAAAAGCTTTTCTAAAATGGATTGAACAGGAGAAAATAAAACATGTTCCCTAGGTCTTTATTTCAATCAAGTTTCCCTGTGTTCTGCAGGAGAAGAGATC
>PVJN01066322.1:0-10030 GCA_004026805.1 Lasiurus borealis
GCTAAAAAGTCCCAGCAGAGGGGATCTGGGCACTCAATCAAGACACACATATTACTTTTAAATGAGATTAGCCTTTATATTTTGCTGCTTAAGTTAAAACTTTTCATGTCATTCTCCACTTTTATGTAAACTCCGGCATAATTCTGTTTTAGCAAAACACTTCAGACAAATTAAAAACCTCAGGCCCGGAGTGTCCTCCCCGAGGCCTGCCGCCTGGCCCGGGCGTGTGCGGGCCGACGCGGGGACGCCGCTCCAGGAGCGCCACGGCCTCGCCCCGCGTCCCCGGCCGGCGACCCGGCCGAGCAGGGCGCCGCAGGGCCCGGGACTGAGCAGCTCCCGGCTGCCGAAGTTGAGGGCCACCCACCGGCCGGAGACCCATGGCCCCGGCGCCAGGCCAGCTTCAGGCGAGGCCAGGGAGCTCCGCGCTCTGGACTGAGTGGGGTCAGGGACTCTCTGGGGGTGGCCGGGCTGTCATTGAGCTGGGGGTGAAGGTGTCAAGGTCAGGCTGGACTCTGCATGTACCCACCCCTCCCTCAACAGCCAGGTAGCAGCCAGGATCCGGTCCAGCGGGTGGAGACCGGGTAGGCTGCTGTTTGGAAAGTGGACCTCAGCCCTTTGGGGGCCCTTGGGATGATGGCTGGGGCAGAATGGACGCTCTGTCCGTGGCGCCTGCCTCTACACGTCCCCCCGGGCCGGGTGGTCTCTCTGCCCAAGAACTGCAACTGCAGTCACACGCCCACAGCTTCGTCTCATCCGGGGCTTCCCGCCTGCCCCTGCCCCTGCCCCCACACCCCACACGGGCTCCCTGCCTGCCCCTGCCCCTGCCCCGCACCTCACACGGACTTCCCACATATGACCTCATCGAGGCCGACACCTCCTTCCGCGCCGGTGGGTGCCGTCGCTACGTGACAGCGATCAAAGGGAAGCTCCCGGCCTGCAGAGCGGGGTCTACGGTCACGTCCGGAGTGACACGGGCAGGATGGCCCCACAAACCCTGCGCCTTCGTGGGGTCCCCTGCCTAACGCCTTCCCTGCAGAGTGGGCAGGACGGAGACTCTGCTGGGACGTCAGGGTCCTGGTCAGGTCGGGTCACAGGACAGAGGGGAGGGTTTTGCAGATGGAATCGGGGACCCTCATCCACTGGCCTTGAATAAGACAAAATGCGGACGCCATTGTCGGCGGGTCTGGCGGAAGCAGGCGCTCCCTTCACCGAGGGGCCGAGCGCCCTGAGCAGAGAGGCTGGGTGGGGGCCGCTCTCCGCCGGCCTGGACCAGCTGGCTGCTGGGGTTCCCAGCGTCAGGGAAAGGCGTTGGGCCGACGACCATAGGAGCCCGAGAGCCTCTGGACGGCCCTGGCCCGGCCCAGCCGAGGTGCCCAGACCCTCTACCCCCAGGAACTCCCGGGGCGAACGGTGTGGCTCGGAGCCCCCAAACTGACGTGACTCAGTGACCAGCAGCACAAAGCAACCTAAACCCACCTAAACCTGCTTCTCGATCTGGCTATCACGGTCAGCGCGATCGGAGAGCTTTCTCGTAACACGGCAAGAGGGCCACGCACGCCCCTCCCTTCCCCCCGCCAAGGCCGCTGACACCGCTCCGGCGCCCTCGTTAAGTCGGTGCCACGAGGAGAGGCGCACCCTCAGAAACACCTGACTAAATATTTCATAAACGCGGCCGCAGCCAATGCCCGCGGTGGTGGATGCACTGGATTTACAGCCATCAAACGGCATGAAACTTACACACCGAGATTTATCGTCCAGTAAACCGAGGCTCGGGTCGGTAATATCTCGCCCGGGATCCCAGGGGGTCTCCCGTGCCCCCGCCCCCGTGCCGGGGCACCGCCGTAACTCATAACGAGGTAATCGAACCCCGCGCCCGGGGCCTGTGGCCACACTCGGGGACCGGCCTGCCTCTCCAGCACAGGGCCGGCTCCTTTAAGAGTGCAGACACGGTGCTCAGACCCAGACCTCGGGGGAACCCCCCGGGAACCGCAGCCCTGGAGTGGGGGTTCCGCACAGGCTTCTGTGCCAGGGACGCTCCGACATCAGGGCTCGACAGTTAGACCCGCTCTTTCCACAGCGTCCTGAGAAAGCCCAGCCAATCGGCCAGAGAAGACGGGAAGGGCCCCGGTCGAGAGAGGAGGCCCAGTCCATGTCTCCTTCCTCCCAGCCCCCAGCCTCCCTCCTCTCAGCCCGCGGCCTCCCTCCTCCAGGCCCCTGGCTGTGAGCACAGGTGAGACCCTGTCTCTGCCCCTCGGGGCACCTCTTAAAGCCGTGCAGAGGCCCGGCCTCTAGTAGCTGACTTCGTTTTCACTAACTCCTCTTCTCTGGTCTGGCTCAGTCCCCGCCCTGCACCCAAGGGTCGCAGGAAATGCAGGTTTAAAGCTGCATCGCAATGCAGCCTGCTCGCAGAGCGTTCTCACCAGCCACGCGGAAATTGTAAATTTGGGTAAAAACGCGGCAGTTAATTTTGGAGAATTTATAGGGTCCACTTTCCTTAAGGAATGCCTCCAACACCCAGGACTCCTTGACATGGGCAGATACGACAAGCCGCATCCCAAGGGCCTCCCCGGACCCACCCTCCTAAGAATTCCGTGCTCTGTGAAGAGGCTGCCAACGTCCGTGGCACCCCAGGCGACCGCAGTGAGAACAGAACTCCTACTCACCCCTCAAAACCTTTCAGTAAACGTCCCCTCGCTCCTCCCACCTTTTCCTCCCGGGCCTGGTCCGTCCTGTGCTCACCTCTGACCCAGAAAGCCGGTGGTACCGACTCCTGTGCAGCGTAGCGGAAGTGATGAGAACAGCAGATGCTCGCTGGTCCCTTCGTCCTCTAAGCTTGGCCTCGCCATGGCCCGCCCCCATCCCCACCTAACTCGACTGCAGCGAATGGCACTCCCTCAGCCTGACCTAGTTACCGTCTGTCTGTCTCCCCGCCCAGCCCCCGGACCGTCCGCTGCCAGCACCGGCGGACTTGCCCATCTGAGCGGCTATCCCAGGGGCCCCCACAGCGAGCGCTGGGTCGTGCTCATAGGTGAACGCGAACACACATGGAGCCAAAGGGCAAGGACGTGACCTTGGCCTCTGGGAATGCCTCCCGCAGAGCCAAGCTCCACGCCTCTCACCTCTGCAGCCACAAGTCCAGGGCCTGGGGCTTTGAGGGTCACTAACTGCTGGTGGGCCCCAGGAGCGGCTCCTCCACAGGGAGGCGGGAGAGCCAGGGGCGCGGGGGGAGCCCCCCTCCAGAGCAGGCCCCGCGCCCGCCCCGGGCCTGCCCGCACCCTCGGCGCAGGAGGGCTGCGGCGGCGGCATGGCCCGGGGCGTCTGGGAACCCAGATGCCTAGAAACTCGCAGACCGCGAGTTGACAGTGCCTCCCCTGTGTCAACAAAACTGGTTTGAGTGGGTTTTAGTTCTGGAAAGCCTAGAGCTCTATTTATAAACATAACCTCAAGCTGGAATTCTGGCTCGTGAGGAGGCCTGATTCAGCCCTTTGCTCCCAAATAGGTAAATAGAAGCGAAAATAGCTAACCACCAGCCAGCCCGGGCGGCGTTACGGCTCTTAAAGGACCCAGAGCGCAGACACGCGTTCCCATCAAAGCCCCTTCTCCCCCCCCTCAGCCCCGGGGTCCGCCCCCTTTAGGGCTGGGCTCCCGCGGGAGAACACAGCCAGGTCGCCCCCTCCGCATCCCCCCTCCAGGCTGGCTCCTCGCTGGTCCTCGGGCGGAGGGTCCTCTCCTGTGGCTGGGCCCCCTCGGCGGGCGGCCCACAGGCCGCGGCCCAGGGCGGAGCGGGGCTGCAGAATGCCCTCTGCCCCCCGGGGCCCTGCCCACCGGCCGGCCCAACAGCTGCTGTGGGCGCCTCCACACCGCCGGGGCTGAGGGGGTGTCTGCGGAGCCCCTCTGGGCGGGACGCGGCCCCGAGTGCAGAGGCCGCAGCAGGTGGGAGGGAGCCCGGGACCAGAGGCAGCACAGACACTGGGTCCCTCCCAGAAAACGCTGCCCGCCCGGCGCTGCCCGTCTCCCGGCCGGGACCTGAGGGGGGCGCTGTGTGCCGGGGCGCGGACTCCCCGGGGCTCACTGCCCGCCCCAGTTTGGGCTGAGAGGTACTTCGAACCCACTAAGGCCGTGGTCGGCAAATGGTGGCTCGAGAGCCACCTGCACCTCTTTGGCCCCTGGCGTGTGGCTCTCCCACTGAATCCCACGGCCCGGAGGAGTCTGTTTGGAAGAAGTGGCGGGAGAAGGTGAAAGAATCGGGCTCTCGGAAGAGATTTCCACTGCTGTCCTGTGGGCGTCTGGCTCTGGGGACCAAGGAGTTTGCGACGCCCGCTCTCCGGAAACAGAAGCCTGGCTGCCAGCTGTCCGGTCCTCCAAGCAGAAGATGGGCCAGAAGATCCAGTGCCCCCCCCCACCCTTCAGGCAAAGCCGCCTCCCCTCCCGGGCCTTTCCCTACCGGGTCCAGGTCCGGGTCCGCACCCACCTGGAGTGGCCAACTACCCCTGGGCCTGACCCGCCGGTCCCGCGGGGAATGGGCAGCAAGCAGAGCTCTCCCTCCTCCTCCGAGGGAACCCCCCACCCCAGTCCCACAGGCTCAGCAGAGGCAGCCCCGCCGCACCTGGGACCTCCCCGCAGCTGAGGGGCATGCAGTGGGGGAGAGTTGGGGAGTGGGTGGCAGGCTGGAGTGTGCTGAAACGGGTGGGCTGTGGCGGGACCCAGGCTGTGGCAGGCGGGTGTGGGCAGGGTCTCTGGTGGCGCTGTGAGGAGGGCAGGGCCACCGCAGTGACGGGTCTGAAGAGGCAGGAGTCTCGGGCAGCGTGGGCAGCACATGGCAAGGCCTCCCTGCCTGGCCAGTGTGGTTCAGTGGTTGTCGTCTCCCAGGAGCTGGGAAGTGACGGTTCGTTCCCGGTGAGGGCACATGCCGGGCTGTGAGCTCGGTCCCCAGTGTGTGCGGGGGAGGGGGGGAGGGGGCAGAGGTGTGTGTGTGGGAGGAGCTGATCGATGCTTCGTCATTGACAGTCCATCCCTCTCACCGTCCTCTCTGAAATCAGGAACCACGTATTTGAAAGTAAAAACTGAAAAAGGCCTCCCTGCAAGCTGCTCGCGGGATTGTTGGGAAGACTCGCCCCCCAGCCCCGAGCGAGGCCAGCTCCACAGTGGCTCCGGCTCCGGCTCCGGCTCCAGCTCCGGCTCTAGGGCTGAGGGGGCCCCACCCCACCTGCGTGGCCAGCCCTCCTGACGCACACACCTCCCCACTGGTTTGCCCGTGACTGCCCCACAAGCCGAGTTTCACCACCACAGGACCTCGGCTCAGCACCAGGAGGAGGAGCCTGTGACCCCCTAATGCGAAAACCTCGGGGTCCCCTTCCCGCCACCAGCCGCAGGGACAGCTGGTCAACTTCCCGCGTGAGCCCGGCCCGCTGGCGGCCAGAGCAGCGGGAGAGTTCCGGTGCCGCCGGGCGGCGGGCTCCCTGTGCCCAGGTGCGTGCGCCCGGCGGGGACGCCTGCAGGGAGCGGCTCAGGCTCAGGACTCAGCAGCACCGTCTCCGTCCAAGCAGCGGGGGCAGCGGCCCCTGTGGCCCTGGAAGTTCTGCAAAGAACCCCTTCCATCCTAGATGCTGGGGGACCCTCGGCCACATCACAGGCCTCACAGACCCGGGCCCCGCCGGCTCTTCCCACAGGAGCACGTGGGGATGGGCGGGAAGCTGACAGAGGAAAGGCCGTGTTCAAAGCAAACACACACACACACACACACACACACACACTCACTCACCTCTGCTGCTGCCACTGCCTGCAGTGCAAGCCTCGGCCAGCCCCGGTTTCCTGATCGCTGGGTTGCCTCCCACCCCTGGGGGCTCCTGGATTGTGAGAGGGCAGGCTGGGCTCAGGGACACCCCCCCCCACTTCCAGTGCATGAATTTTTACACACCGGGCCTCTAGTATACTTGTAAATGGCTAAAATGGTAAGCTTCGTGTGCATTTTACCACGAGGAAAGAATGAGACAGAAGCGTGACCTGCACAGTGCCTCGCAGGCTGGGAGCCGTGCATCTGCACACCCACCGGGGCACCCCCAGCTCCGGCTCCTTCGAGGACCACGGCCCACTCACAGCTGAGCCGGCCGAGGGGCACCCACCATCCCTTCCAAACACACGTCATGCTGTGCAGCTGCTAAAACAAAAACCTTCCCTTCCTCTGCACGCTTTTCACGCATATGATTGCTGCACCCTGTCCGCCTGGCCGGGCTGCATGCCCATCGCTGGCCGCGGGACACGGGGTCGTGGTGGCAGGCAGGCCGTGGCCGAGGCCTGGCCTGAACTATCCAGTGGACTCGGTGGCAGCACCCCCACACAGGCACGGAGCGCTCAACCGAACTCCTCGGGATCGAAACGCGTCCTCTCCTTTAGTGAGAAACGTAGGGGGGGGGGGGGGAGGAAGGGACCGTTTAAACGCTTACCAAGGAAAACTAAAACTTCTGCTAAGGAACTTACACTTACCATCTTGCTTCCCCAGCCAAGCCCGCCCACCCTGCCTCCCAGTGCTCAGGTTACTGAGGCTGCACGGAGGCGGGCCAGAGCCGGATGGTCAAGTTCTTTCTGGACCGACACCCGGAAGGCCCTGCAAAGCGGAAGCGGGTTTCAGAAGCCAGGCCTCTCCGGGACGCTCGGACCCTCAGCGGGACCCAGCCCTGGGGCACAGTGGTCACTGTGGCGGCGGCTCAGAAAAACACCCAGGGGCCTCCGGAAAAAGAGGCTGTTTCCACAGAACCCGGCAAGCAGACGGGAGGCAGGGCTCGGTCAACCAAAGGTCCCCGTGTGAACGCGTGCCTTCCCGTCTGACCGCGGAATTAAACAGCGGAGACCATTTCTGCTGCGGCCACTGAAGCTAGCGCCCCGGGAGCCGATCAAATGGAGAAGAGAAAAAGGTGCCAGGCCACGCAGTGGACAGACCGTAACTTTATTGGAGATTTACTCGGCTACAATTATTACAAAAAAAAACAACAGGATGGGAGGTAACTGTGGCTGTGAGCGCGGACGGCAGCCTTCTGCTGGTGACCGCGGGGGCGGTTACGTCACGTTCCTTACACACGCTGCGGCGCGAGGCGGTGGAGACTTTACTGTCAATCACAGTACAGGCTGGTCTTACTGGATTTTAGTCGTTTTCCTGCACACTGCTGACAACAGCAACGCCAGAAACGTCACTTGCGTTCGCCTTCGCAGTTGCGCTGCGTAACCAACCGGCTGCCGCAGGGCATTCTGAGCGCACCGACAGAACTTAAAACTGTCTGGTTGACGTCCAAATAAACACGGACTAGAAAAAAAAGTAGTTAATGATTAAAATATATTTACAAGTCAGTTTTCGCGAGACCCTTTGCACTGCTGGTGGAAAACACGGAGTCTGAATGCAAGCTCCCTGGACATCGCTCCTGGCCAGTCTCCAACTCTTACGATCGTTTTTAGTATCTCGGTCTTCACTGTGTCTTAAAACGTGTCATGTGCAATACAAAGGAATTCATTTGGAAACAATTAAACTCCTGCACAGCAATCAGTGGTTGAGAAACACACCTACTGCAATGCCATTAACATAACCGTCGAGGCGACGACGCAGCGCGCCCTCTCCTCCGCGGACAGCAGAGCTGGTTAGGGACTCGACGTGACTCCAGACGCAGTTTAAATAAAAACACAGAGGTCTCGGTCTGGCGGGTTACATTCTGGGCGAAAGACTCAGATCCCCTCGCAGAGAGAGATGTAAAGTTTAAACCCGGGCCTGGGACCGAAGGCGGTGGGTCTGGAGCTGGATTCCTCAGCCGACCGCCGCCCCGCCTGGCGCCGGGTCCCCACGGACGGGCTGGCGGCGGGGGCAGCGCCCGGGTTTGTGGACTGAGCCCGCAGAACCAAAGGAGCCCAGGTCTCTGGCGATTTGGGCCGGGCGATCTGAATCTCTCTGAGGGCAAGCTATTAAGAAAATAAAATATTAGTACGTTCAAAAATAAACATGACGGGAGTGTTAGAGGTCAGTCTACATTTAATCACATCACATGATATAAAGGAGCAAAGTAACAAACAGTTTAAACACAATTCAGAGTTCGGTAACAAATCTTTGTCATACTTTCACAAACAGTAAATGCCACAGACAGAGTGACCCATGGAAGGTGCAAGTCTCACGGCGCTGCAGGCATCAGAACCCTCTCCGTGCGCACGCCCAGCAGCAGCGAGGCCGAACCACGGTTGCTCTCGGTGAAGCAGGTTCCTTGGAATGAGGTAAAGCATGGTACCAAGTGCAATGCTCTGTGCTCGGGGCGGCTACAAGTGCGGCGGAGGGCGGGCGGCGGCCGCACACGCGGAGGTCGGGACGTTTAAACGAGGGTCAGGCCGCCCGGCCTCCGCGCAGCCCGGGAGCCTCTGCCGGCGGCGGCGGTCAGGACAGGCGCGCAGGCCTCCCGGCGCCGCGGGCAGAAAGGCCGGCGCTGCATCCGCCTCCGCCGCCATCACAGGACGAAGGGGTGGCACACACGGTGGGACGCGGGGGGGTTGGGGGGGGACATCACAGAGTGATCTTTTTCCTTAATTAACGGCGGGAGACATTTCCACACGTGACAGCATCGGAATCAGCAGCGGAGCGTTCATAACCATCCCACACGTCTAACGCGTAGCTCTCCCCTCCTAACGGAGCGGCAGGGGTCAGACTGCGTCCCAGTGGAGTCACAGTTCACATCAGCTCATTCCTCCAGCAGCCACCACCGCCACCGCCGCGGCGGAGCTGGAGTGTGCTGGGGACAAAACATTCTGAATGGTAGCGGGAAACTCGAACCCCTGAGAATGTATGACCTAATCACATCCAAGTCTGAACTGACAAAGTACTAACAAAAATACTCTTCTGAAAGGTACAAATACAGTGAGGCGTTTGCTCCCGGTGGGACCGGACCGGGAACAACCGGAGGCTGAGCCAGGAGGCAGAGCCGGGACGCCGGGGCTGGGGCGGCAGGTGTGACAGGCCTGCAGCGCCTGCCACCCTCACGAGCAAACCCACCCCCAGCCTTACTTGTTCATGGACACCGTTACAGTTCCCTCATCAAGAACTGCTTGGTTTTGTCTTGCCACGAGGCCTTATGTTAAGATTTTAAAAAGCAAAACAGAAATCTAAGGTTCCAAATCAGAACTCCGTATTTTAAAAATGAGCCCCCCCAAAAAAAACAATTTGTTCAGAAATGCAAGTGATCATGTGACCCACCCCAATGCAGGACCAGGGACAACAAGTAAGGTTGGGGCCGGGCGTCTCGCTCGGGGGCCTCCTAGCGAGGGAAGCGGCAGCCTCGGGCCCACACGTGCAGAGCCGGCCGGGGCGGGGGCGCAGGCAGCGGGAGGTACAGTATTCTGCCATTTAAACAGAAATGCAGCACTGCGAGAAGATCAAGTTCAGAACGACGTGCTGGAAAACATTAGACACCTCTGCTCAGCTTTCTTAACCTTCAAGCATAATTAATGGGGCAAATTGCAGCAAACCTCTACTGGTATGTTGGTGGGAGTGCAAGACCAACCCACAGCTTTTATAAAGGTAAATTAAGAGGTATTATAGGTACAGTGCAAAAAAAATTAAAACTTCAAGCATAATACATAAACATAGCACCAAACAGGGGGACACACATGCAGAAGAAAAGAAGAACTGAGGTATTTGAGTGAAGAGTGCCTATCGGTCTAATTAGAGAGACTTAGGCAGACGCCTAAAAGGTCTTTTTCTGTGTCTTTTCCGGAGAGAGGACTAACGAGCTAGTTAGTAGCCCTAAAAGAACAAGCGGATTCTCGGCTGCAGCGCCACGAGGCAGCTGCCTCCCTCTGAACTCCCACGCAGCACAGCTTGGAGGTGAGGACACGCAGCGTGACGGGCAGTGCACAGACGCTCACGGGAGAGGGCTAAGGGGCAAGGTGCTGGGTGACCAATGAGTTAGAAAATCTGCAGCATATTTTAGGTGTGATATGTCTAACGTGGATCTTGGTAGAGGAAAGCCGACAGGGCAAAATTATTCGCCCCCAACCAGTTCTATCG
>PVJN01066323.1:0-10030 GCA_004026805.1 Lasiurus borealis
CTTTCCAATCCTCTCCCTAAGATGTTCATTCCTGGGTGGTCCTCCTTGGGTGGGTCCTTGGGCACCAACCATACCCTCCCCCCCCCACACACACACACATGTTTTCTCCTCTGCTTAGCATGCTGGGCAGATTCTGCCCACAAAGCTCAAGCTCCAGCTCATCAAGAGATAAGATCAGAGACACGGTGGAAAGGCCATGTTTTAACAAGGCAGAAAATACAAGGCATTCCAAACATCAGGCCTACTGTGCAAAAAAAAACACCCCCCGCAGCACACCCTGGCTCTGGGTGTCCGTTCCCAGAGAGGCCTTCTCCCCTCGTAAAGATTGGGATCCTGAGGTGAGGAAAGAGTCATGTCCCTCCCAGCAGGGCTCCCAGGCAGAGAGCCTTCACTTTCAGTTACCCCAGAGCAGCTGTAGGCTGCTGCTTATGTAACGGGCCCTGCGCCTCCTTCTCGGGAGGAGGATGTGGAACCATTTGGTGTTTGTGGAATAATGAGTCATGGTCAGATTTAGGGAGTAGAAACAGTGAATTTTGCCCCTGCATTGCTTCATCCGGAACTTCTAGTAAAGAGTGATAGGCAGTGAGTCAGTGCCCGGTGGGGCCCTGGGAAGGGAAAGTACCCTGGGAGCTCTGAAATGCAGGCCCCTGGCGAGCTCACGTGACCAGCCTGGGGACGGTGGGGGCATTTGAGGCTCAGCTGGGCACTCTGTGAGGCCACTCACTGTTGACTTAGGCCTGTGGCTGACCTGACAGGGGTTTTCCTATCTCAGTCATTGGCAGTCTCTGTCCAGGCCCTGGCCAGGATCAGGGAGCTTTAGGGTGAAGACAGAGGTTTCTAAATGAATGGGGCTTTCTCCCAGCCTCCTTTTAACCCTAAAAAATGAAACAAGTCTGAGAGTTGAGGAAAGGGACCTGCTTTTTATCCACCGAGGAGTTCAAAGGTTTGGATTTAGCCAGAGGAAAAAAAAGAAAGAAAGAAAATTAAGATATACTGCTATTTGTTATATTGGGAGGTAAAACAAACCCCAAGAAAACAAAACAAGCCTTGAAAGAAAATGGCCACGAATTGATTTGTCCTTCAAATAATTTCTAACAAATCCAGTCAAACTTGTGATCTTGCACATCATCAAATCATCTCTCATAAAGTCCTTTCTTACCCCTTGAGATGCTTTTTAATATCACCAGCAAGAAGTTACAAGCTTCCTCCTTAGCAAGTCACAACCCAAAGCTGTGTGTAGTCAGGTTCTGCGGATGGAGGTGGGGGGTCTACCTTATGCTGTGGTGGGTGCTGCAAGAATTTCAGGGCAACTTGTTTGATGAACAATGATGAGAGCATTTTCTGCAGCAGACAGAGTTTCAGGATGCTGGCAGATGTGCTGTGAGAAGCAGCATCATAGAGGTCAAGGTCAGACTGTTTGAGCTGAATCCCAGCTCTGCTACCTACCGCCAGCGATGTGGCTTTGACATACAATTGGTTTCGCTGCTTGGTTCCATCATCTGTAAAATGGAAACAATGAGAGTCTGTAATTCACAGGGTGGTCATGAGATCTGAGGGAAAGCATAGAAAGAATTTTGAATGTTTTTTTTAAACATTCAGTAATGATAATGATATCATTGTCATATATGATGATCATTATCATTGTCACTATTATCATTGTTAGTCTAATGTTAGTCTAATGTCCACCTCTATGACCCAAAAATATTTTAGTGAGATGGAATAGCATGAGCAGGCCTTATGGTCAAGCAGATATGAACTTCTCCCATCTAGGAAAAAGGCTCTTTAGTATTTTCATTTGTAAAATGAAGAAAATATTGTACATATAGAGTGAAGAGTCATTACAATAAAGCATATAAAGTTATTTAGCGTAGAAAGTACTCAATAAATAGTAGCTATTTTGATTATAATTATCAAGTCCCTGAATCTGAATTTCTGCTTAAATAAGTTCCATGTTTCTTTATCTCTTGTAACAAACTCCGGATCACAGATTCTCCTTCAGAGTATTTGTATATATATTTATAATATAAAATTTCAGAGGGGAGGAAAATTCATGGGAATCTATCGTACCACAAAGTTCAAAAGCGGTCTATTTTGGTGTTTGGTTGAGAAAAGACAGGATGAAAGGTGAGGTAATTCTTTAGATTTTTTTGAGAAGGGCTCTTTCGGCTGGAGTTATATTGATTGATTCCTGGTTTGATTTACTGCGTGGTATTTTGGTCAGCTCAGCTGACCACAGGAAGCAGACGGCACACCTCTGAGTGGGGAGGCTGAAGGGACAGCCACAGTGTGACATCATTGGCACACAGCCTCCACATTTAGGGAGCACTGACTAGATGTCAGAGCACAGCTCAAAGGACTTTGATCTCAATTTGTCCTTAGACAACCTCTTTGGTTTAAGATTATTATCTCTAACTCAAGGATGGGAAAACAGTATTGTTGTTGTTGTTTTTATATATCTTTATTGATTTCAGAGAGGATGGAAGAGGGAGAGAAAGATAGAAACATCAATGATGAATGAGAATCATTGATCAACTGCCTCCTGCCTGGCCCACATTCTGGGCATGGGTCCTGACTGGGAATCAAACCAGGATGATCTGGTCCATAGGTCCCTAGGTCAACGCTCAACCACTGAGCCATGCTGCCTGGGTGAGAAAACAGTGTTCTGTAGTGGCTTGCAACCCGCCCATGATCAATCTCATCACTGCAAGTGGTGCATTTGGGGTTAGAATCCAGGGTTCTGATCTTGGAGGCATTGTCCACCGGTCTCTACCGCCGTTGCTGTGGAAGGTAGGGTCTGCCTGGAACACACTTGCCATTGTTGTAAACAAGCCATCTGCTGTGACATTGACACTGAGCAGCATCAGGTGACCTGCCACCCAGGAAGGCTCAGGCAGTCTGTGTCTGAAGATACTGCAGCCATGGCGACGGGCTGCACCATCCGTTGCCATCCTTGGGCTCTTGGTATAACTGAGATGAATTTGACAGAAACAATTCGATTCCACGGGAGAATGCAATCACCCATGGCACTGCCAAGCTATTCTGTGGAGTCAGCGGTAAAGGGAGGGGGTGCTCCCTCCACCTCCGTCCTTTGATGTGGTGGCCTCACAGGAGAATGACCCCAACCCCCAGTGTCTTAATGCAGCTAGGAGAGCCTTTTCAGAGGGCAGAGCTGATGGCTTGGACAAGTTGTGTTTTTTTTTTTCTCCTTTTTCTTGAAACAACGCTAATTCGTCCAGTTTTGTGGCTTTTTTATGTGGAACAACATTAGCTCATCCAAGCTTGTGGTTTATTTGAAAACGAAATTCCGGTAAATCTTTCGCACCATCTGGCAGTGCGGTGATTGGCTGTGAGTTAGGAATAAGCCACTGAGCACACAAGAACACAAAGTGAAGAAAACCCACCCCAAACAGAAGGGTGCTCTGTAATCTCAGTGGCCAAGCAACCCCACAGGGCTCTCTGAGGACGGGCCGCCCCGGAGCAGGGCAAACCCGTCACCCTCGGATGGAAACCAGTGTCTCTCAATAGCTGAGGCCCAGTGAAATTTCTTAGGTTAAGTTTTAGCCAGGGCCTTAAATCCTTTCTATAGAAACAGATGAAAAAGGGCCCTCTGAGGGCAAACAGGATCTAGAAACCAATGAGAGTGATTAGGAGAAAAGGGAACTTTAAACATCAGTGGTTGACGCTTTGGAGTGTGGAAAATGACTAGGCCTGGGCCCCCCAGGGATGTAGCAGATATTATATTTACTTATGTGTCTGCCACACCCACCAAATCCTGTCCCAGCTTTCAGTTTACGCACAGCCAGTGTTTTTGGCATGGGCGACAGAATCAGACAGACATGGAAGTGCCATTGAAGAGCTTATATTCTCATAGGAAAGACAGATGGAAAAGCATCCCTTAAAATAATGGGTTCAAGTGCAATGAATGTTATTGAGGGAACAGAGAGGGGTGAGATGGAGAATCCACGCAGAGGGTCAGGGATCAGGACCGTGCTTTGCTGGATAGCTTAGCTAGACTCTCTGAGGAACTGACATTTAAGTAGAGCCTTCATGAAGGGATGTTGTTGGCTATGCGGGAATTGGAAAAGCCTAGGGCGCTGGAGGAACTGAGGGGCCTGTCTGACTGAACAGTGATAGACAAGGAGGGATGCGTGAGAGAGGGTGGAGACACATGGGCCTATCCATGAGGCTGTGAGAGGTCATTTCTCCCTTTATACAGGACACAGGCACGGTCTAACATATGAGAAGAGCACATATGTCATTCTGGGCAGAAAAACCAGCTAGGAAGTTTCTCCAGTTGTCCAAGTAAGAGACCTGGTGGCTTGAGCCAAAGAGATGGCAGGAGGGAGAGAAATAGAGATTTGATGTAAAAACCAACATAATTCTCTGATGGATTTGATGTAAGGGAAAAAGTGAGAGATCAAATAAGGATGCCCCTAGGTCCTTTAGCTTGAGCAACTGGGTGGATAGTGACATTATATACTAAAATGAGGAAGACAGGAGATCAGAACGCAATATGTTGTGGAAAAAGTAAAGAAATCAGTTTTAACCATGTTAGATCTGTGATTTTGCCAGGTATGAACACTGAGTAGATATTCTAGAGTTCAGTGGAGAATAAATATAAATTAAGATGTCGTTAGCATGAAAATGGTAAACCTATAAGAATTAATGAGCTGACCTGGTAGATGGGGATTAGAAATGCATTCCAGAAAGGACTGGGACTTCCTCGTGCCCTAGCCTGCATGGGCCCCTGGGCAGGAATACACACTGAGGATCTAAATCACATCAGGAGAGATCTTATGCATATTGTGTGGAGACCCCTGCTCACTGGTGCACAACCCCCAATCTCCACCACCCACATCCCAACACAGCACATATTGTCCATTAGTCAGAGATGAACCTGGGGAAAAAGCCCAGGCAGGTCCTAAAAATGGTCCTTGCATGTTTAGACAGAAATTCCGGGGCCCTGAAGAGTGATCAGGAGAGACACTATGTGCTCCTGGTGAACATGTCCCCTCAGATCTGTAAACGCTCACTCATCTGGATCTGGTGAGAGCAGGGGCCGCTAAAACCTGGGATACAGGACAGAGTCTCTGGCTAACATTGGCACTGTGCGTGCTACACTCCTGGGGTAATTAAAGTCATTTCTTCAGACAGCTTATAGGTAGGCCTTGGGAAGGAAGCCTGTATGATTCATCCTGCCAACCTCTGGTCTCCTCCTACAGTTTCAGTGACATAGACCTGTACCATGATCCATACTGATCTTGTCATATTGGGTGTGGGCACCCTTCTAAACTTGCCAAAACTTATATTGGTGAGAAGGAGGAGGAAGCTAACATGAGGGTTTGGGTGAAGGGGAAACAACCCAGCTTCAGAGGCTAACTTCAGCCAGGTTAGTCATAGGCTGCATGCACAGGGCCCAGTGGCCATGCGATGGGCTTTGAAACATCAAGTGTGACTTACTTAGGTGCCATGGAGAGGCCATCCCTCAGGCTGTGTTCACAATGGGAGTTCCAGACTTGGGGTGATGTACAGGGAGGTGAAGAGCAGCGTGGCTTCAGTCGGACTGTGCATTCCAGGCCCGAATCACCAAGTGTTGACTGATCAAAGAACAGAATCCATCTAGTACCCTTCGATCCAAGTCTGAAAGTAAGCAAGAGTCAGCAGAGGAATTCGAGCTTTAGGCCCGACCTCCCAACGTTTTGGACGAGACAAGGTTATTGAGGATGCGATACACTTGCTCATTCACAGTGCGCTGCCCACATCTGGTTAATTTCCCACTCCATCGTAGAGGGCTAAATTGCCTGTCTTTGACATGCTTGGCTCAATCCAAAGCTGGGCTGCAGGCTGGCCCATCAGCATTCCCTTTTCAAAGACTCAAGGGCTGGCAGCCCTCCCGTCAATTCCAGGACTGGTGAGCAGGCCTTATTTGCTCTAAGAATAATGAAATCCTTAGCTTTCCCCATCTACCGAGCAAATTCAAAAGGGGCGGATGTCACATGCAATAGGGTTATAAAAATAATACAGCTACATGACACTTTCTCATTCCTTTCTTTTTGTCTTCCTAGCAACCTGGTATCCCTGTAGCCAATGAGAGATAGAGCTGTCAGCGAAAGGTCCTGAGAGCCAGGAACGATATGTCTTATTCCAAACTCTGGTGGTGGCACATTCTGTGGCCTTGGGCAAGTCACCCAATCTGTCGGCTCCTTCTTTCCAGAATGTGAAACAAACTGAAAAGGGGCTGGGAGAATTCATTAGTTTGGTGGAAAGGTCTGAGCAACTTGGTTCCATCAGTGCAATAATGACCTCTTTCTATTTACAAGACGTTGGCTCCTCTCCTCACTTCACTTTTGATAGTCAAGTGGATTTGCAAGTAAATGAGAGCTCTCAGCAGAATCTGCAGAGCATTTTAAAAGCCTCTGGTTTGCAGCATCCAGAGAAACTGTCAGGGACTCTTTAGAGTGTTACTTAAAGGGGTTTTCAACAGGACTCACGTCAAGACTGCTTTGAAAGCAAGTTCACGTGGGAGTGAAATTATGCTATATTCCTTTTGAAATTAAGGCAACGAAACATTTATGTTTTTGAATTGGGCCTTGAACTTCGTATGTTCAGTTGCCTCAAAAAATTGACTCACATCTAGTGCATCACTCTGTGTGTGACACGTTTAAATGGTTAACAAATGTTTTGGGCTAGATAGATGGGATAAATGTATAACTAAATAATAGTTAGTAAAAAGTCATCTATCGTTAAGTTTTACCCTAGCTCTGGAATCCTCAAGATTTGGGGTTTAGGGTCTTCAGGCATACTTGATGTTAACTTCCATCTTTTTCAAGAGTTCAGATTTCACTTGGATTGAGATGAAACCAAAAACAGATGCACTGTGCTTCACTGCAGCTGTGGGAGGACACTAAAAAGTACTGTTTGTGTAGAGCAAAAACACTATGGTATGAGTATGTCTTACGGGAAAAAAACCTAAGGCTTGGAGACAGTGAGCATTTTAGTATGTCTCTGTCCCTAGGTAGTCACCTATGATTTGAGACGCATTGAAAAAAACCCTGGCCCCAAATTTCAGCCTGCCATCTTACTTATAATTCTCTCTCTACATGCTCATAGATTCTCTATGTCAACACAGGAAGTCAACGCTACTGATAATATCTTTGTATAAACAATCTATTAGATTAGTTTCTGAGAGTCTGAACACAACCAGGCCCAGAGAAGATATTAGTTAACCTTAGTGGTCACCAGTCCATAGAAGAGCCCAGACTAGCCTCTTCACAACGGAGGCTAGGTGTGACCCAGACCATTCCATGTAGGCTCATAGATGCCATCTCTTCATTCAACCAGGAGGTCCCTAAAGACATTCCTCTTCCTTACACCCAGAATTGTCCCTGAGAGAAGCAGGGGCAGAAGATAGAACTCTGAAGGATTAAGTATCTATAATAATAAAAGCATAATATGCTAATTATACTGGACATTCTTCTGGATGAAGTTGGGGCTGCGAGGGAAGCCCGGGTCCTGGGGTGCCAGAGGGAAGCCGGTGCCACAGTGGTAGGGTGGTGGGAGGAGGGGTGAAGGAAGGCTTACTCTTGCATGAATTTCATGCATCAGGCCTCTAGTTTTATATAAGAGAGACTGAAGAGTTACTTAGAGACTATTTAAATTATTATATCAGACTAAGCTTATTGTAGTGTCTAAAAGCTTCAATCAAAATGTGGGCCCAAATTCAGCTGGAAGCTCATTAGAAATGCAGAATTCAGCACTGACTACAGACCTAATGAACCATAATTCTCATTTTAACCAGATTCCTAGGTGATTCATTCTTATGCACAAAAAAGTTGGAGGCATGCTGATCTGAATTACAGAAACTTTTCTTGTCCTTTCCCCATTGTCTAATAAATTGAATGACCAGAGAAGCTATAGCACAGAAGAAAATTATATTTTAGCTACATATCTCAGTGTATCTTAGCGAGTTGTGACCCTATCAGAGTTGAATAAAAACAAAGAGAAAATAATGGGAGCAATGTAGGCAAGTTGTTTGAGCTTGAGGCTGCTGCCCTTTGGGATCATGGGCTTGACCTCCTTGGCCTTTATGAAGGGCTTGATAGCCTCGGCATATGTGCTCATGGCCTTGGCATTGTTGGCCTGCGACTTCTTCAGGCCCTTCTTATGCTTCTGGGCAAAGTGGATGTTCCTCAGGAACTTGGGGTTCACCCCCTTAAGAGATTTGTATCTTTGGGGGTTTCTTGATGCTGTCTCTGTGCATGTTCAGGACTGGTTGTGTGTGGTATGGTTCTTGAACTTGGCCATAGCTGCACCAAAACCTGCGACTCCCAGAGTGTGTGGGACCAGAGCGATTATGAATTTTAAAGGCAAAGATAATTTTTGCAAATTCAGAAACACATTTCTTTGAAACTATGTCGTTTAAAAGAAATGCCATACTTAAAAAGAGTTTAAAAATCCGATTTCTCATTTCCTTCATTTCCTTATGGCATTATGGTAAGAGCACTGGCCTGGAACTGGAGAAGATGTGGGGTCCTATCCTGATTCTCCTACATATTAGCTGTGTCTACAGGGAAGATAATAAATCTCTTTGAGCCCAATTTCATTGATGACTGTTATATACAAAGCAATCAATAATTTTTTTAAAGAAATCAATCCAAGCCTCCACCATAAATTTTATTTAGTTTGAGTGCATATTATTGTTAATAGAGTAAATCATTCGTCTGTGAAATGTTCAGGGCATCTGGAAGATACTGCAGGTGGGAAGAGGATGAATCTCTTCTGCTAAAATCATTTCCCTTTTGTCTTGAATTATTTCATGGCACAGACTTGAAAAAATAAAAGAGAGAGAGAAAGAGAGAGAGAGAGAGAGAGAGAGAGAGAGAGAGACCAGGAAGGAAGACCCCTAAAGGTCGCTGACATCTTTAAGGTATACTGGTAAGATTCCCTAAGTAAATGTAGTCAGGTTGAAGAATATTAATAGAAGCAAAAGCACAATAGGAATTTGCCACTTAGCCTCCTCCTCCCAAGTGGCCAAAACAAGCAAACAAACAAACAGGCTCTTCAGATGGCTGTGTCTGTGCCACGTCCCTGGCAGGATCCGAAGGGCTAATGAGACTTGCCAGACTTGATCTCTGAGGAGCTGGTCCTGTAGTTCCCAGACAGACTGTTTACTTCCTGATTCTGAGGGACCCATTCCAATGTCACCCAGAATCAATGGCATTTGCAGGTGGATGTTAGCAGCAACAGTGGCCCCACCCTGGACAGCTAGATAGCATCAGGGTTAGTGCTCCTAGGCCCACTCACTTCTGGTGGGCGGGCGGGGAAGGGCGGAAAGGCTGAGGTTCCCGGCCTCCCAGCTGCCAGTTCTATTTGGAGGCTGAGAGCAGGGGCAGCAGATGGGAGAGTGATGATCTCCTCCTGCTGCAGGTGATTCATAGAGCATCCGGGCACAAGGCCCACCTGCAACACCAGTGGGAGCTGATGTCACATAGATCCAAGAGCTTCTGCCAGTGAATGAGAACCACATGAGGTTGATGGGTGGCCGGGGAAAGGTGGGCATTAGTCCTCACAGCCCAGGCCATCTCAGTGCCACATTCACTCTTCTTGCTTTTGATGCCCTCAGAGGCTCTGGTCCGATTCTCCATGTGAGTACATAGTTGGGGCAGCTGCATCTACAGCCATGTTTGCCTTCCAGTATGCCAGCTGCACTTCCTGCCTTGTTTGCACAGGCATCCTACAACCCTGCCTCTTTTGTGTGAGTTCTATACCACCTCCACTGACATCCTCACCCAACGAGTCGCCTACCTTTTAGCAGGACATAGCCACTTTCTTCCCCTCAGCAAAGCAGTATTTCAGTCAGGTCCTCTGGCACCTACCCCTATGCAGTCGTGTGAGGCCTGGCTCCCTGCCTTGTAGTGTGAGCACTCTTAGACTATGGGGAGCTAGCATAACTCAGCCATTTGGCTTTTTCCCACGAGACAGTCTCCAGTGGGGTTTGACCCATTTCCTCCTCTACTTACTCCTGCCCACA
>PVJN01066324.1:0-10029 GCA_004026805.1 Lasiurus borealis
ATCCGGGTGAAGGGTGTTCGCCTTCTCTTCCCGGCTGATCCGGCGGCACCCTCGGTGACAGCGGCTCCAGGCTCAACCCCAGGGCCCGTCTCCACTCCATACCTACCGGCCGGAGCCCGAACGTCCACGCCTGTCCTGTGACGCGGAAGGCGCGCTTCCCCCACCCACCGGCTCGCAGCCGCACACCCGTAGAGCCCGCCGCCGCCGGGGGGCCTCCGCTGGCGCCTGCGAGCTGATGCTGAGAAGGACCGCGGACCCGGGGCGGCGGCGGCGGCGGGGGCGGCGTGCGGGCCTCCGGCTCCCTAGGCCCGCCGCGGGCGGTGCTGGTTCTCGCACGCCCCACGCTTGCCAGCTCCCGCCCGCGCCTGCATGGGCCCCCCTGCCCGATAAATGTGGCTGCTGAGGCGGCGGTGGCGGTGGTCGGACCCGCTGCTGCCGCTGCTGCTGCCCCTGCGGCTGCGCTCCAAGTTTACCTCCTCCCCGGGGTCCGCCCGCCCCGCCTCGGGGCCGACTCGGCCCGCGCCCTGCCCCTCGGCCCCGCAGCAGCAGCGCGACGACCATGGACAAGATCCTGGAGGGTCTGGTGAGTTCGTCCTACCCGCTGCCCGTGAAGCGGGTGATCGTGCGGAAGGTGGTGGAGTCGGCCGAGCACTGGCAGGACGAGGCGCAGTGCCGGGCCATGTTCGCCCTGACCACCCGGCTCATCTTGGAGGGCCAGGACCCCTTCCAGCGGCAGGTGGGGCACCAGGTGCTGGAGGCCTACGCCCGCTACCACCGCCCCGAGTTCGAGACCTTCTTCGACAAGACGCTCGTGCTGGGCCTCCTGCAGCGGGGCTACCGCTCGCTGGACAGGAAGGACGTGGCCATCCTGGACTACATCCACAACGGCCTCAAGCTCATCATGAGCTGCCCCTCGGTGCTGGACCTCTTCGGCCTGCTGCAGGTGGAGGTGCTGCGGCTGGTGTGTGAGAGGCCCGAGCCGCCGCTGTGTGCGCGGCTGAGCGACCTCCTGAGCGACTTCGTGCAGTGCATCCCCAAGGGGAAATTGGCCGTCACCTTCTGCCAGCAGCTGGTGCGGACGATAGGCCACTTCCAGTGCCAGTACACCCAAGAGAAGGAGCTGCGGGAGTATGTCGCCCAGGTGACCAAAGTGAGCAACCTGCTGCAGAACATCTGGAAAGCCGAGCCCGCCACCTTGCTGCCTTCCCTGCAAGAAATTTTTGCGAGCATCTCTTCCACGGGTAAGGGTTATTGTATTCCCCCCCAACCCCCTCCAAAAAAAAAAAAAAAAATCTCTCTCTTGGAAATTCAGTCTGTCTCGCCCACATACACACACCCATGTTTGCTTCCCTACCCTGAAAATGTTGTGAATGCAGGACAAACCTTCGTGCCTCATCCACAATGTTATTCCCATCCACTATCCTATTGAGGATGCCTTTTTTCTACCTTAAAAAAGGCTGTGTTTTCATTTTAAACGTTGAGAACTTGGAGGTCTCTCGGACCATTGGCACTACACAAGTTGCTTAATTACCCAGCCTCTGCTCTAGTTAGGAAATGCTTTGGGGATGACAGCTACTAAATAAAGCTGCTATTCATTAGTGACTAATGGTAGCCTAAAAATGTTTACCATATTATTATTGCACTGTAATCCTATATTTTGTTATCATGGGCGCCCTACCCCCCACCCCCCTTTTTTTTTTTTTTTTATGATTTCAGAGAGGAAGGGAAAGGGGTAGAGAGAAACATCTTTGATGAGAGAATCATTGATTGGTTAACTCCTGCACGCCCCCTACTGGGAATGGAGCCTGCATCCTGGGCATCTGCCCTGACTGGGAATCAAACCTGGACCCTCCTTGTTCTTAGGTAGTGTATGTTCAACCACTGAGCCTCACCAGCCTGGCTCCCCTGTTTTTTTAATTTTCCCATTTTTAAAAATTCATGGTCTGTGCAGTTTTATTACTGGCTTATCCCAGTTAACTGTAGTTTTTTGAGTATTGACATTTTTTGTCTACCATAGTGTTCCTGAGAGAGATTGAGGGAAGGGAAAGAATCTGAGGTCCTAATGGGTGTTTTTTCACTTGGAGTATAGCCCATGAACTGCATCCATAGGAAGCAGGGAGGGGTCAAGTGACACTTAGCAAGAAAATGCTTTGTCATCCAGGAATTTTACCAGAACTTGGCACAGTAGATCCAAAATCATGTTCAGTTCCTCTCTACTTGGTACAACAATTCTTCCTGGCTATTGTTGGAAATTGAATTTGTGACGGAGGTGTCCTCCTTTATCTTGAGAACCAGAAGAGTAGAGTTTTAACAAGCTCCATGTATTCTGATGAATTAAATAAATTTACAAAAGAATTTCCAACTTTGTATTTGCAGGATCTGAATTGGTTTATTTTTTTTAATGGTAATGTTTCTTGTATTGCCTGTGTTGCTAGAGTTATTATATTTCCCCAGAACTTTTTCAACTGTAGCAATAAAGATGCTCACCTTGGATTTGCTTAATTTTTATATGGTTTAAATAAAGTTTCCTTCTCCCCAAATTTCCACTTCTTTAAGATATATATTTTTAAAAAATATTTTTATTGATTTCAGAGAGAAAGGAACAGGGAGAGGGAGATGGAAAACATCAATGATGAGAAAGAATCATTGACCGGCTGCCTCCTGCACTCTCCCTATGGGGGATCGAACCCGCAACCTGGGAATGTGCTCTTGATTGGAATCAAACCTGGGACCCTTCAATCCACAGGCCAATGCTCTATCCACTGAGCCAAACCAGCTAGGGCTTTAAGAGATTTTTAAATAGCTTCCTTACAACACTTCACAGACTACTATAATTAATAGCTATAAATTACTTTGGACAATCTAACCTGGGAATTAAATCTTACATTTCTGCTTTTTAAATGAATATTTTAGCTCGACAAAGACAATATTTAAAAATGCAAGAAAATAAAGTAACTCATGGATCCAATATGGCAATAGTTTTTATATTGCAGTCATTCTGAATATAGAATGAAGAATCATTGTAATTCTTAATCTCTAATTTCTGTAATATAACATTCCTTTTATGTTACGAGTACCATGAGGTGGAGCTTGACAACCGTTTTCTAATTAACACCTTTGCTGCAGTTACTTTTTTTTTTTTAGGTTAATTGTTCTCTCTCAATACTTCACTTGAACCTTCTTTCCATATCCCTTTTTCTTTTTAATTAAAAAAAAATAGATACATCATTTGAACCTTCTGTAGCATTGGCAAGCCTTGTGCAGCATATTCCTCTTCAGATGATTACAGTTCTCATCAGGAGCCTTACTACGGATCCAAATGTCAAAGATGCAAGTATGACCCAAGCTTTTTGCAGGTACTTCTTCATGGCACTATAGATGATAACTGTAGATTTGGGAGAAGGAGATATTTTGTTGCATTTTTGTCAATAATGAAAAACTTAGAAATGTTTAAAACTGAAATTATGGAATCAAATATATAAAGATTCTCCAAATTAATTGTTTTCCTTACTATAGGCTTGACAGGCATCCCAGTAATTCACAAATCCATTTTTATTTCAGCTTTTTAATTTTCAAAAACATACATACATTTACATATATTGTATAGGCTGGCGTTTTTTGGATTATTACTGTATTTTACTAGTTTCTTTGCTCCTTGTTTCTTGCTACCTGTTTCTTCCCTCTGGTATCTTATTTTTTTCTTCTAGCTAAGTATTTACTTTTACTTTCTCTTTCAGTCAGGATTTCTGGGTAATACACTGTTAGCATTGGTCTGTTTAAAATGTGGGTTTTTTTCCTTATTTTTATTATTATTCAATAGCTAATCCTGTGATACCATACTATTAGGATCTTCTTCATATTCTTTTTATTTACTTTTCCCTTTATTACCACTTTATCAATTCTCATTTATATGTGGTTGTGTTCCAAGTCTGTATGTAAAGTTCTCATTGTTCATTTACTTTTAAGAAACACTTTTTATCTCCTCCATGTCCACAAAGTCACTCCTGTGTCCTATTTAGCAGAACACTTGAGCCAGTGTGACTGCAACAGCACTAATCTTTTTGAAATGAATATATCATAAATTTTGTTGCCTTCTAAGTAAAATAGGAAGATGCAGGAAAATACAGATTTCACAAGTGAAAGTCAGAAATCAGTTAATTGGTCCCTCACCTTCATTGCCTAAGTAATAATAGCTTACATTTTCATTTCATGCCATAACATTGCAACAGAGTCTTCTGGTTGGTCTTTTTGCCAGCAGTGATTTTATCTCTCTTCTCTAAGTCAGCCTGACCTACTCATTTTACCCTTCTGATCAAACTACAGTGACTTTTACCACTTACTAAGTCAAGTGCAAATTCCACTTCTTCCCATTTAGCACTCCTGGTCTTAATTTTTCAATCTTTTCAAAATAACCATAATGTCCATCTTATGATCTTATTTTGTTTTTAAAATATATTTGGAAATTAATTCTTACCTACTGGTTTCTATGGGAGGTTGTGATACAGTTTTTGTATTGCATTTCTAATTTAGCTACATAATACTATTTAACCCATAATCTACCTAGAGTAATTATTCATATATTACAAATGTAATTGAAAAGGATAGCAGTGTTTATTCTTACATACGCCCACCTTATACTTCCCTATACTCTATATTTTCCCACATATTAGCACTTACATTTTACTATCATTTTCTGTAATGCAAATAAATGCAAATGTTCCATTCCACATTATGAGCAGCCTCAGCCCTGACTGGTGTGGCTCAGTTGGTTTCTGATTAGATACATCAAAAGGTCTCCATTTCGATTCCCCATCAAAGTCACATACCTGGGTTGCATTCACCCTGACCAATGGAAAATAAATCTTAAGAGCAGAAACTTAATAATAAAGATAATACCCTAGTATTAATGTAGACAGTTATTGTTATGAAAATAACCATTTCAATTTAGAAGTCAGTCCTTTAAAAATATTTGGTGGAAGAGAGGCATCACAATGAATATTTCCAGTGATATACTATTTTAATTCATTTACTCTTTACATAAGCTCTATAAAATAAGCATGTCTACATATATTCTACAGATAAGGAAACAGACACAAAAATATTAAATAATTTACCTAAGTATTTAAGGTCCTCTAGCTAGTAAATGGTGAACTGGATTTTTAAGTAAGATCACTCTGACTAAAATATGTTTGTTTGTTTTTTCACTACTACTTTCTTATTATATAATCCCCAAAATTGAATTGCTGGATCAAATAATATGAACATTTGGCCCAATTGCTTTCTAAGAGTTGTACAAGTCTTCATTGTGGTTGATGTCTATCTTTAGGGACAATCTCAATCAAACCCTGTATTACCTTGTTTTTATTCCCAATTAACTGGGCTGATATTCAAGAAGGAAAACAGTAATGCAAAATGAGGCCACTTAGGATATTTGCACGTTCAGTACTCTTTTATCAATTTGAAGTTTCCTTTTGTTGTCTTTGTTTAGTAGAATTCTAACAAGGATGAAGAGACCTGTATCACAATTAAAAGTATAGATGTGTTTTTAACAGTATATTTCATATTTCCAGACAGAAAAAATTTTGGTTTATATTTATGTATCTTAGTTCAGATAGCTATATTTGAACTGTTCTTCCTAGAATAAATTTGCCTAATAAATTCTTAATATCTATATGTAGCATAAATTTAAAACTTTAGGTGAAATGATAGTTTATCAGAAATTCTTTTTATGAAATTATGTTATATAAGAATCTCAGCTTATATGATTGGAAACTCCTTGAGTACAAGCACCCATTATACTCACTTCTACAACTTGATTAGTGCTTTTCACGAGCAAGCTCAGTAAATATTGAGTCACAAAGAGTAATTATCTACTGTAACCTGTTATTTCTAAGTAATGTTGAAAATATTGTCAATATTAATAATTTCTTTTCTTTAATTTTCAGAATGATTGATTGGCTGTCCTGGCCATTGGCTCAGCATGTGGATACATGGGTGATTGCACTCTTGAAAGGACTAGCAGCAGTCCAAAAGTTTACTATTTTGATAGATGTTACTTTACTGAAAATAAAACTGGTAAGTGGGAGTATATATGTCTATTAGAGGCCCAGTGCACGAATTCGTGCACCAGTGGGGTCCCTCTGCCTGGCCCTGCGAGATCAGGCTGAAACTGACTCTCCAACGCCCCCCAAGGGATCCTGGATTGTGAGAGGGCACAGGCCAGGCTAAAGGACCCCACCCATGCACGATTGGGGCCGGGGAGAGATCACGGGAAGGCTCCAGGACATGTCCTAGCCCCATCTCGCCCAGTCCTGATTGAGGTCTATCAGGGCCAGCCTGCAAGGGAGGGATGCATGAGGTTGGCTAACCAGGGAGAGACCGCAGGAGGGCTTGAGGGCGTGTCTGGTCTGTCTCACTCAGTCCTGATTGGCCAGACCCCAGCAGATGCTATTGGTTGAAGCATCTGGCCCTTGGTGGTCAGTGCACGTCATAGTGAATGGTTGAGCAGCCTTTAGCATATTATTAGCGTATTATGCTTTGATTGGTCGAATGGACATCCAGACACTTAGCATAGTAGGCTTTTGTTATATAGAATTAGGATGTATGAACTTATATAATCAATCTTTTTATCTTTGGGTTATCCCCTTTAAAGCATCTAATTTTGAGTATGTTCTTGTTTGGTTTTGTTTCGGATAAAAATTTTGAATAGGCTATAAAAAATTAAAATGCTATTTAAGTGTAGGTAACTTAAGTAATTTGCTGTTTTCAGATATTTAATATGAAAACCTGTTTCTCCCATTTTCCCTTAAATTGGATTAATCAAGCTTTTATTAAGATTGCTAGAGGCCCAGTGCATAAAATTTCATGCTCTGGAGTGGAATATCCCTCAGCGCAGCCTGCCCCCTCACAGTCCATTAGCCCTCAGGGGCGAGAGGTGGCCCAGCAAGCAAGGGAAGGTGTCGCCCCATCATACCTCTGCTGCTGCCACTGCTGGCAGCACAAGCTTGGGCTGGTCCTGGGCGGCTGGGAGGCTGAAGGGACTGGCAAGACTCCGGAGGCAGGCCCATGGCAAGATCAGGCTTGCCATGTACCTGCTGCCCTGGCAGGGCTAAGGGAACTGGGCACTGCCACCTTGTGGCTGTGGGCGCCACCATCTTTGAGAGTGGGGCAGTCAGCATAGTCCCTCCTTATTAGCTATGGGTGCTGACATCTTTGTGATGGTATGAGGGTCAATTAGCATACTCTCTTTATTAGATAGGAATCTGCCAAAACTATCTTTGACACCAGTGCTTTCCAAAGTTGCTAAACCTCGAGTATTTCTCAGGCTTCCTCTCATTTGACCTCTCAACAGTATTTGACATAGTTAATCATTCCCTGTTGAAACACTTTCCTCACTTAGTTTCCAGGACATTATACTCTTCTGGTTTTTGTCCTAGTTCACTGGTATCTCAGTCTCTTATAGTTCATCTTTCTAAGTTTAGAGTGCCTTAGAGTTTCATCTTTAATCTACTTTCTTCTCCAAGCATACTTAGCATATCTCTAAGTTAATGACTGCCAGGTTTAATATTTCTCATCTATTATTCTTCCATGAACTCAATATTCATCTATCCAGTTGTCTATACTTAGATCTCTAATTCAACTTATTCACAATCTAACCCCTTGATTTTTCCCTCCCAGACCTGGTCTTCCTTATCTCACATGGCCACTCAATCTTCTATTGTCAAAAACCTTGAAGCTATCCTTGTGTCTCTTCAGTCTCTCTTAGCCCATATCTTAAACCTTATTACTTCTATCTTTTAAAAATATCCAGAATGCAACTACTTTTAACTTGTCACATTGCTACCACCCTGGTCCAGAGTCGTCATCATCCCTTTCTAGAATAACTGCAGTAGCCTCCCTGCCCCTGTCCTTGGTCTGCTACAGGTGTCACATAATTCCTACTTAATCTGACTCACTGCTACTTCTCTTTATCCAGTCTTCCATTGTATTGCCTCAGAGTCTGTGCTTTACACTGCCCTTGCTATAGCTTTAGTACACCAGGGTAGAGGACCTCGAGGTGCTGAGCCTTTGCCCTGCTTACTATGCCCTTCTCCCAGATTATCCATCAGTTTTACTCTCATTCCTTCATTTTTTTAAGATATATTTTTATTGATTTCAGAGAGGAAGTGAGAGAGAGAGAGAGAGAGAAACATCAATGATGAGAGAGAATCATTTTATTGGCTGCCTGCTGCACGATAAATAGGAAATGATGAGTGGCAAAGGGGTCTGGTATTTTATATAGGGCATTTTTAAAAATAACCTATGTAAACTGGGGGTTGAACCTATAACCCAGGCATGTGCCCTTGACTGGAACCCTTCAGTCCGCAGGCCGATGCTCTATCCACAGAGCCAAACCGGCTAGGGCATCTTTCAGTTTTTAATAGTCAGATATCACTTTTTTCATGAGGCATTTTAAAAAATATCCTATATAAAATACCAGACCCCTTTGCCCCTCAGCATTTCCTACTTATCATATCCTGTTTTCATATCACTTATCTCCATGTTACTTTTTATTGTCCCTACCCACCTCTAGTGACAATAAATATTTGTTGAATGAATTGAATAATGCACCAGGGAGTTATCTAAAAACTTGGTTTGCTAGTTTTTCATTTGATCAGCAACTTTAAGAGTTGCTTAGGCCAGTGGTCGGCAAACCTCGGCTTGTGAGCCGAGGTTTGCCGCTCTGTTGACTAATGAGTTTGTCAACCACTGTCATATACAATATGCCACAATTGCTTAATCTTCACAGCTTCCAACCACACGGTAACATTTAGTCTAGTCCAGTGCTCGGTAAACTCATTAGTCAACAGAGCGGCAAACTGTGTTATACTGGCTTAGGCCATTATATTCCCTTGATCTCTGTCGTGATACTTTCCAACTTTCTCCCTCTCACAAGGTTTAATGAGGCAACATATGGTATGATAGAACCTTCCAGAAAGGGAGATATTCACATAAATAATTTTTGGTCCTAGGAAAATAACCACTGATTGGGTTAATGACTTTCTTACAAACTCTATAGATGGATATCTTGTCTTTTTTTTTTTAAGGTTTTTAATCGACTTCGGTTTCCTCTTGTGAGGTCTGGTGCTCTTGCAGTTCTTTCTCACATGCTGCTTAGTTTTCAGCATTCTCCAGAGGCATTCCATTTGGTAAGTTATGACAAGGTTTCTACATTGAAAAACCTTGTCTTAAAATTTTAATGTTGAGTCACATTTGTATATAGTGAAAAGATGGTACATTAGTCTTAAATCTATTTACTTATAGCTTTATGATTTTTTAGAAATTTGAGATTATGGGGTTTCCCTCCAAAGAATGTATTTTCAGAATGTTTAGTATTTTTCCCAAAGGTTTCTTTTTGTTACCACAAAACAGCAATATATGTAAATCACTTAGGATGAGTTATTTCAGCAGTTAATTGCCCTAATTGTTTTACTCAAACTTGAGCTAATATAGTAAATATGCTAGCAAAGTTTCCCAAGGAAAAATACCATCAATTATTTGTTCCTGGCTTCAGGCACAATCATGTTTATGCCATTTGAAGGGGGTGAGGGTGGTTATTTTCAAAATTTCCAAGAAGGAGAATCTCTAACATAACATAATCATCTATTCTAAGGTTTATTACTCTTCTCATGGAGCATACACATATTCCTTAATCTCTCTGAAAAAGAAAAACTAGTTGAGATAATAAATGGTTGCCTTTGAATTATTTGCTTTATTGAAGTAAGTAAATATGAAATCATTTATTTAAGGACTAGAGTCCCAGTGCGCCAAATTTGTGCATGAGGGTAGGGATCCCTTCAGCCCAACCTGCATCCTTTCCAATCCTGGACCCCTCAGGGGATGTCCAACTGCTGGTTTGGACCTAAACCAGCAGTTGAACATCCCTCTCACAATCCAGGACCACTGGCTCCTAACTGCTCACCTGCCTGACTGCCTGATGGCACCTAACTTCCCCCCCCTGCTGGCCTGGTCACCCCCAACTGCACATGC
>PVJN01066325.1:0-10027 GCA_004026805.1 Lasiurus borealis
ACACACACACACCACACACCCCTCCAATCAGCATTTACTACCTTGTTGGAGAAATATATTTTTTTTTTCTTTTTTTTTTTTTTTTCTGAGCATCAACCTATAAACCAGGAGGTCACTGTTCAATTCCCAGTCAGGTCACATGTCTGGGTTGTGAGCTTGATCCCCAGTAAGGGGTGTGGAGCAGCAGGTAGCAGATTGATGATTCTCTGCCATTGTTAATGTTTTTATCTCCCTTCTTCTTTCTGAAATAAATAAAAAATATTATATGTGTGTGTGTGTGTATGTGTGTGTGTGTATGTGTGTGGCTAAACTGACATTTGAAGAAAACTTATAACAGACGGAGACAAAATGAAGAATGGGGGTGAGCAGGGAAGAAGAAAGGAAAGGAATGTAGAGAATTTAGAAACAATTCAGGAAATTAATAAACTTTAAAAAATTGTTAATACGCTCAAGAAAATGACAAGTAAGTCCTAACTCAGTAGGTCAGTTGGTTAGAGTATCACCTAGATATGCCAAGGTTGGGGGTTTCAGTCCCTGATCAGGGTACATACAAGAATCAACCAATGAGTGCATGGATAAGTGGAACAACAGATCTCTCTCTCTCTCTCTCTCTCTCTTTCTCTCTCTCTCTCTCTCTCTCAAGTTCAATAAGTAAAAGAATGCTAATACATTTTTAAAAATGGCAGGTCTCCCGAAACTGGTTTGGCTCAGTGGATAGAGCGTCGGTCTGTGGGCTGAAAGGCTCCAGGTTCTAATTCAGTCAAGGGCATGTACCTTGGTTGCAGGCACATCCCCAGTAGGGGGCATGAAAAAGGGAGCTGATCTCTATCCCTCTCCCTTTCTCTCTGTACAAAATCAATAAAATATATTTTTTTAAAAGAAAAAGAACACAATTGTGTTGTTTAAAAAAAATGGCAAGTGAGGTTATTGGATAACAAGAGACTAGATATTAAAACCACTCTTCTGCTGAGAATAGCTATAAAAGTTTAATTTAAAAAATCAAGCCTACTTAGAGACACTGAAGCATCAGAAAGATAGTGAAGTGTTGCTGGACCAAGACGGAGAAGATAGAAATATGGGAGCATCAAGGAACTTGGACTCCTTTAATCTAGAGACACCTATCAACTCCAGAAGAATTGTCTTAAAAATATCACAAGTTCATTGTCTCACAGTTCTGCGGGCCAAAACTCCAAAACCAGTTTCGCTGGGACAAAAATCAAGATGCTAGCAGCACCACCTTCCTTGCGAAAGCTCTGGGGGAGAATCTATTCCTGCCTCTCCCAGCTTCTGGAGGCTATTGCCATTCTTGGATAGCGGTGACATCACTCCAGGCTTCAAGGTCAGTATCTTCGAATCTCTTCCTGCTCCGTCTTCCTGTGACCTTCACCCTGTTGTGCCTATGTCCCAACACCCCTCTGCCTCTCTTAAAATAATACCTGTGTGCCCCTCAAAAATAAAATAAAAAATAAAAAAATACCTCTGGTGGTATTTTGGGTTCATCCAGAAAATCCAGGACAATCTCCTTACTTCAATATCCTTAACCTATTCACATCTTAAAAGACTCTCATCCAAATAAGATCATATTTACAGGTTTTAAGAATTAGGACCCAACATCATTGGCAGAACATTTTTCAGAAGTATATTTAAAAAATCAAATATCTATTAATAAATATAAGGAAAGATGCTTATGACCTTAACAATGAAAACCACAAAACATTATTGAGAGAAATTAAAATAAATCTAAATAAATGAAAGGATGTATTATGTTCATGACTGGAAGACAATAATATAAAGATACCAATAGTGTCCAAATTGATCTGTAAATTGTATGCAATTCTGATCAAAGTGTCAGTCATGTTTTATTGGTGGAATTGACAAGCTTTTTTAACAATGATATGAAAATGCAAAAGCTGAGAAGACTTAATAAACTTGAAAAAAGAAGAGTTGCAGGAATTAAACAACTAGGTATCAATAAGAAGTTAAAAATGTAAATGAAACTATATGACAATTGAATTCTAAAGCAGCATGTTTAAAATAGTAATGTGTACAAAGGGACCAGAAAAGCATAAATTTACATTATACCTTTTCTATTCACTGCATCTCCTTTTCCCCACTTTTCAGAATAAGCACGTTCATTGTAGTGAGGGTTTTTGTTTGTAATAAATGAAAAAAAATAATTGCTCAAGAAATATTTGCCGAATTGACTTTCATAAACTAGTCTTGGCAATTTTTAAAATAATAGATATAGCATATACAAGAGGCGTAATACCTTCCCATACATGTCCATTGTTGATTTTGAAAAATGATAAGTGATCATATACTGAACTTGGAGATTAAATATTGAATATTGGATGAGTCTGTTTTCTATGAAGGCTTTTTCCCAATTTAATGATCTACAGACTAAAGAAGACAGTGGGATCAATTCTGTACTTGGCTGATATCTAGGAAGCACATGGCTCATTCTGTAATTCCCTCAGGCTAGGTGTGTATTTTACATCAGACCTTTTTATCTAGACAAATAGCCCTAGGATCTCACTCCATTGTGTTTCAGCAAACAGTACTAGCCAGTGATCTAAAATCAGCTGCCTATATAAATAATGGCTCCATTGGACCTTATCTTTCTATTGTGGCTCCTAAAATTAGTATTTCTTTCTGATATATAATGAAAGAAATTGTCTCTGTTGGTTGCAAAAAGCAAAGCCTGATATTAAAGCATGATTACTTTCAGAATAAATTGAATACTGTTTTGTCCAGCAATAATTATAATGTTAAAGAGATTTCAGTCTGCAAGATAGGAAGAAGTCCTGTCAATTAGATAATATTCAGTAAACCAATAACCAAACTGTACTGGTGAATTAAACATAATTAGCATTAGATATTTAAGAAGTATTCACATGAGAAGTCAAGTCATGTTAAGATGGCCAAATGCAGCTATAAGTCACCTCTGCATCTAAGCCTGGCTTTGGCCTAATGAAGAGCATGATGTTTAAGAGTGTGCAGCGTGGGTAATGCTTTTACTTTTCACTGTCCTTTGTCTCCACTATAGTAAGCCTAGTTCAGGCCCTTCTCACTTAACATTTGTGTCTCGGTTTCTAAACAAAAGTAATCTACTTCTCACAGTTCTTGAGGTTGGATGTTTGAGACCACATGGTCAGGTTCTTTGTCTGGTGAGGGTCCACTTCATGCTTCATAAACAACCATCTTTTCATTGTATTCCTCACAGAATGGAAGGAACTAGAGAGCTCTGTGGGGTCTATTGATAAGAGCACTAATCCCATTCTGGAGGGTTCCATCTTCAGGACCCTAAACATGTTCCAAAGATTTCACCTACTAATCCCAATACATTAGGCATTAGGATATGTTCGTATCTCCACCCACATGGGGCACACTACAATCAAATTACCTTTTTTTAAAAAAAACTAAAGAGTCATTGTTTACAACCTGGTATTCCTTGCATCAGTTCGGACTGGTTAGGTTATAGTGAGGCAGTGAACATCTTAGGGGCTTAACATAACAAAAGTTTACTTCCTGATTATGCTGCATGCTCAGCACTGATTGGTTGTGGAGCTAGCTGTATTCCCTGTTGACCCTGGGACCTGGTGGAAAAAGTCTGTAATAGGTCATAATACCCACAGCTGAAGGAAGGAAGGAAACATAGCAAATCATTCACTGACATGTAGATCTTTTGCCTGAAAGTGACATCCGTGATATCCTCTTACATTTCTCTAGCTGAGGCAAGTCATGTGGCTATGCCTGACTTCAAAAGAGATCAGGGAAATGCTTACTAACCTACCGTGTGCCTGCAGAGAGAAATAGAACACTGTGACCAGCCCAATAATTTCTACTTCTACAACTGAAGAATTTAAATGAGAAAAATATACATCCTTATGGGAAAAAATGGTGAGGACCATTAAAATATCTTGTAAATATTTTTAAACTCCCAATAAAAAAGCAATTACTTCAGCACACCACATAATATTATTATACATATTAAATTTAACTAAGGATTTCATATAATTAATTTCCTAATATCATAATTTTCTCTCTGAAAATTTTAAAAATGTCTCTCCTCAGCAGTTTCAGTGTTATCTTAATTTTGCTTAGTATGTATGAAGTATGTGAAATATACTAATATATCACATAAAAAGGCACTTTTCTATGATTTTGTATTCCAGCTCGAATCCTGTTTTGTTTTATTTCTAACTCCTCAAAACAACTGAAAAGCTACGTATTTTTAATTAGACATATTCACATTCTAGAACAACGATCACCAATCAGTGGTTTGTGGACCACTGGTGGTCCGTGAGGTGCAAAAGGTGGAGACCACTGTTTTAGGATGTTATATATAACTTTATCTTTAATAATTTAAACTTTGCGATAGGAAAGAAATATCTGGAGTAGTTTGTTGTTATTATTTCACCTCTCCTCAAAAATCTTTAAAATTTTCCATTAACTATCCATTCGGATTCAAATTTTAATATTTAGTTTGGCTAAGATGGCTAGCTCTCTACCAAATTTAAAAATCCCCCTTTCCCTTTCCAGAGTGTGAAGTTGTCACTGGGAAACAGCTGCTTAGCTCTCCTTGCAGCCAAGTATAGCTAATGAGACTTAAGCAGGGGTTAAGATATATAGAAAACACTTGTAAAGCACATAATATGTGCCAGGTATAGATAGGTGTTGGACAAACATTAACTCATTTACTGCACATAACAGTCCTGTACAGTAAGTTCTACTATTGACCCCATTTTACAGATAAAGAAACTGAAGGTCAGAGTAGTTGAGTAATACAGAGGTACACAGCTAATAAGTCACCGAGATGGGATTTTAGCCCAGGTAACCTAATTCCAGAGTTTATACTTTTTTAACCACTTGCTTCCTCTTGGGCCAAGGCCTTTACAAAGCAAGCAGGGCTTCTCTATACTTTCTGTCGTAGCCCCAGGAGGTAACAGAGCCACACAATTATAGAATCCTGGTTTTCTGATTAGCCACAGGGAAGGAAGTTACCCACTGACCAGGAACTCCCACACTGGATTACCACATAAGTGAAAAATAAACTTCTGTTGAACCAAGACTGAAATTTTGCCTTCGTTTTGTTACAGCATCCAGTGTTTCCCCCATCTGGTATACAGGGCAACCAGGACCCACCACAGTTTATCTTGGCCCAGAGTCTAGAAACCTAGATTTTAGCTCCAGCACAGTCTTTGACTTAATGTATGACCTTAAGGAAGCACTTCTTCCCTCAAGGCCTCGTTTGAAAGGTTAAGGGGTTGGATTAGATCAACATTTTGCAACATGTATTTCATGAAACATCTATTTTAACTATGTTGCTTGAATCTTCTTGAAAACAGGCCAAATAATGCAGGGAAAATTTAGATACTACAAACCCCTTTGGAGAGTCATAATAGTATTCACTTTATGGAGATCCTTACATAAAAACTGTAACAGTATTTACCAGATAGATTTGGCCACAAGACATCTTATTCTTTTTTTAAAGTTGGGAGATACTTGTTAATATTTAGAGAGTGACTATTGTTAATAATACTGTATTAAATATTTGAACATTGCTAATCAAGTAAACCTTAGTTCTCATCACAAGAAAAAGAGATTTAGTAACTATATACGGTTATGGATGCTAACTAGACTTATTGTGGTGACCGTTTCACAGTACATACAAATACCAAATCATCATTATAGACCCGAAACTAATAGGATGTTATATATGAATTGCGTTTCAATAAAAAATACTAGAGGGATACCAGTATAGTTTGTTCTTGGACTTGCTCCCTGCTGACTTACTATTTCTGAGGCATATATAAAGAAATGTGTCGCCAAAACCGGTTTGGGTCAGTGGATAGAGCATCGGCCTTCGGACTGAAAGGTCCCGGGTTCGATTCCGGTCAAGGGCATGTATCCTGGTTGCAGGCAGGGGGCGTGCAGGAGGCGGCTGATCGATGTCTCTCATCGATGTTTCTAACTCTCTATCCCTCTCCCTTCCTCTGTAAGAAATGAATAAAAAATATATATAAAGAAATGTAGTTTGGGGAGGGCCAAAGGAGGGAGCACCCTCTCCCCCAACCCAGCCAGGGCTGAGCCCTACGTCACCGGAAGTGAGGCCCCACCCCTAACGTCAGGCACCGGAAAAGAGCGTTGCTAGGGCGCGGGTGGAGACGGCTGTGTTGGAGACGGTGTCTTGACTCAGCACTTGGATTCAGCTCCTTCATTTCCAACATGGAAGAACCTTACATCGATTCCCTGGACCCTGAAAAGCTGTTACCGTGTCCCTATGATAGAAACCACCAGATCAGAGCCTGCAGGTTTCCTTATCATCTTATCAAGTGCAGAAAGAATCATCCTGATGTTGCAAACAAATTGGCTACTCGCCATCAGGTTCCTCGGACCGAAATCAGTCATCATATTTCAAGCTGTGATGACAAGTGTTGTATAGAGCAAGACATTGTCAACCAAACCCGGAACCTTGGACAAGAGACTCTGGTTGAGAGCACATGGCAGTGCCCTCCTTGTGATGAAGACTGGGATAAAGATTTGTGGGAACGGACCAGCACCCCATTTGTCTGGGGCACAGCCAACTACTGTGGCAAGAACAGCCCTGCAAACAACATAGTTATGGAACATAAGAGTAACCTGGCTTCAGGCATGCGTGTTCCCAAGTCTCTGCCATATGTTCTGCCATGGAAAAACAATGGAAATGCACAGTAACTGAATATCTCATCAAATGACTGAACCTAGAAGACCCTTGCTTCTTCCTGCTATCAGTGGGTTCTTCGTTTTTCTCCAAATCTAATTATAGAAAGATAAACTGTCTGTGACTTTCAAACTGACCGATGCCTTTTTTCCCCTTCCCCCTTTTTAGTCATTGGATGCAAGAAAAACTCAGCATTCTTTTAAAACTGTTTCAAATAAACCATTGATATTTAAAAAAAAAAAATGTAGTTTGGGTCAGGGTGAACTAGAATCCTGATACTATTCCAAGTTCTAACACTGCTGTGCACATCTGTCTACCTTACCAAATTTCCACACACACAGCTTCTATCAGGTCACCTCCCCGTTGCTGCACAAATGCAGCATACAACTTGACTTAGGACTGGGAACCTCTTCCCTTGTTTCCTGAGGCTGGAATGGCCCCCATCTCCTCTGCATTGCAAATCTGTCCTATCCTTCAAGGCTCAATTAATTCAACTCGTGTCAGGTCCACAGTGTGATCTAGCACGCACCTTATTTCTCTCTTAGTCAACACACATTGAACTGCCTGGGCCCTCCATGGACATTTTAGGCTTGGACTCCCCTGAAAAGTCTCTTGAAAGAGGGCACTTATGGGACAAGAGGTAACTGGAAGGTGAGTTCCTTGAGCTATTTTGACATGCAATGCTGAAAGAAAGACTAAATAATCACAAACAAGAAATATGTGTATGGGCTCGAAGGAGGAGAAATGAGACAACAAGATTTGTGGTTCTTAGCCAAGAGAATCCATGAAGCTCAGACAAAGAGTGAGATGCAGTTCCAGAGATAGTCTGTAAACAATAAGAGGTTGTGTGTTTGGACTCTCTTATAAGTAGTTGCTACAACCAGGCTGAACATGCTCTGACTGAAAGGGATTGGCTATATATTCAGTTTACCTACTCCACATTATGATGGCCTCTTCTTTGGCACTTCAGGACTGGACAACCAGCATAAAGCCCTTGGTGCCAGTTATATCTCATGTATTGATCCACCAAAACCCAAAATAAAGTTCTGTTGTTAATGTACTAGTGTCACAAGATACACTGTTAATTTTGCCAAAATAAAAATATACCTTAGGAAGGACCACTTATGAGGGAACAAGATGAGTCTGTACCTGAAAGAACTTGGAATATATATATATATATTTGATTTACTTGGTTAGATTTGGGTTTTAGAAATATCTCTAACATTTGGTGTGGAGGATAGATGAGACCTTGAGATTGGAGGTAAAGACGACATAAGAACCAGTTGAGGTTTTCTCCAGGTGAGGAATGGGAAAGACAACGAGATTTTGACTAAGGCAGAGGAGGGAAAAGGAGAGATATTCAGGCTATCAGGTTTAGGAAGGAATAGAGAAGGAGAGAGAGAATGAAGAATACAAATATTGGAAGAAAAAGAAAGAAGGGAGAGGAGAGGAAAAGAGAGGTTGAAGATGATTCTCAGCTCTCTATTAAACTGGGTGGCTCTTAGGATTCTCAGAGGATTCTTCCATTTTCCCCATATTACCTATCTGCTGAGTCACCTGAGTGGCAGCTGAAGGTGAGTCCTCTATCCCCATGTTATTCTGTAAAATTGCCTCAATCTATACCTTCAGCAGAGCCAATATATTCATTTTTGTATTATTCCAAGCCTGGTTTCATAATTGAAAGTACACAAAGAAGAGGGAACCTTCAAAAGGCTTGAAGAGACATATCCAAGTTCAAACTTGGACTGAATTATAAATTTATTTGACTTTAGCTTCTCATCCAGTCTGTGAGGCATCTCTTCTCACATGCCTCATTTCTGACCTTACCTCACACAAACTTCTCCATCAAGGAGCTAAATTACGTGAAAAAAGTTCTGGGGAGAATTTGGCAAAATGATAGAAAAGAGACTTTCTCCATAGACTTTGGAGTCTGATTGATCTGGATCTGAGCCTAAACTTTTGGAAACAAGAACCCAGGCTTCAAAAGAAAGGACTGGACTGAAAATGATGATTTTGAGTCCCAAAGGCCTTAGGGAAGGCATAGAATTTGAGATTGCTCAATAAGAACACTTTCTGCATCTATTTGCTTTGGATCCATCATGTTCAAAAGGGCAATGAGAGAGCTTTGTCAGTGTGTAGACCTCTTCACTGAGCAGAAATATCCATCATGCATCCCCTTCTAGTCTGTCATATTATCACTATCCCATTGTTGAGAGATTGGGAAAAAAGAATGAAGGAAATTAAAAGAGCCTAAGAAACCAATGGGACACCATCAAGTGTGTGTTCCAATATATTAATTATGGGAGTCCCAGAAGAAGGGAAAAGAAAAAGATAGAATCTTTTTAGCCGAAACCGGTTTGGCTCAGTGGATGGAGCGTCTGCCTGTGGACTGAAGGGTCCTGGCTTCTATTCCAGTCCAGGGCATGTACCTTGGTTGCAGGCACATCCTCATTGGGGAGGGGGGCATGCAGGAGGCAGTTGATCAATGTCTCTCTCTCATCAATGTTTCTAACTCTATCCCTCTCCCTTCCTCTCTGTAAGAAATCAATAAAATATATATATATTTTTAAAAAGAATCTTTTTAAATGGCCCCAAACTTCCCAAATTTGATGAAAAAACAGTAATCTATATCTCCAACAAATTCCAGTAAAGTCAAAAAGATCTATCCTCAGATACATCATAATCACACTGTTAAAAGACAAAAACGGAGGACATTTTTAAAATGAAGAAACGATGCATCCCTTATAAGGAATATTCAATAAAATTGACAGCATATTTATCATCAAAAACTATGGAAGCCAGAAGGCAGTGGGATGACATATTCGAAGTGCTAAAAGAAAGACTCATCCAAGAATTCTGTTTGTAGCAAAACTGTGCTTTATAAATGGAGAGCCCTAGTCAGGTAGCTCAGTGGTTGGAGTGTTGTCCCCATGCACCAAGGTAGTGGGTTCAATCACTAGTCAGGGCACATATAGGGATTAACCAATGAATGTGTGAATAAATGCAACAACAATCAAAGAGGTTCTCTTTCCTTTCCTCTGTAAAAAAAAAAAAAATCAATAAATAAAATGAAGAAGAAATTAAGACACTCTAATACAAGCAAGTCAAATTCAAAGACTAACACAGGCCAAATAAACAAGGTTTAAGTTTATGTGGGCTGCAAAAAAACAAAAGCTTCAATTTTCATAGAAATAAGGGTTTATTTTGATAGAGACATGCTGAATACAAAGGGCTGAAGTAAATGAGTAATAATTAACATAAAACAATACAACATTTTAGTAAAAAATAGTATTTTTTTCTTGAACATTAACTTACCAGACACTG
>PVJN01066326.1:0-10009 GCA_004026805.1 Lasiurus borealis
TTCCAGCCAGCGTTAGGAGAGCTGTCCAAACCCGTTCCTCTTAATGTCATATTTTAAGGCAGCCTGAATTTCACTCGAATGTCCATACCTCGAGGTCCTGAACTATGAAGTCTTCCTTTTTGGAAAGAATATCATTATTGAAAGTGCTACAGGAATTGCTTCGGCCATGGTATAAATCAGCATCTAGCCATAAACCAAATCGTCCCCTGAAAAGGTTAAAAAAAAAAAAAGAGGGGGGGTGTCAACTCATTTCAATCTTAGGTGGCACACTTTCTGTCCTCCCCTGCCCCGTTGTTCTTCTTTCATTTATGCTACAGAGAGACAAAAACCCTAAACTGCTTGTAAAACAAAGGGTACATTTCCTTGATTTCATTTAAGTGATCTGTCTTTCCTAAAGGAAAAGAGGTAGCAGGCTCTCATTTAAACACATTAAATGAATAAAGCATTTTACCTCTCATTCTTTTTTTTTTTAATATATTTTATTGATTTTTTACAGAGAGGAAGGGAGAGAGATAGAAAGCCAGAAACATCGAGAGAGAGACATCGATCAGCCGCCTCGTGCACGCCCCACAGTGGAGATGTGCCCGCAAGCAAGGTACATGCCCCTGACCGGAATCGAACCTGGGACCTTTCAGTCCGCAAGCCGACGCTCTATCCACTGAGCCAAACCGGTCTCGGCTCATTCTTAATATCATGGTAGGCCGCTGTCCTATCCTAATTGATGTGAGCACAGGGGCTAGCTAACATCAGCTGGCACCAAGGTTTTGGTTACTGGGGTCAAAAGAGACCCACTGGAGTCAAGTGGTAAATTAGTACAAGAATGAAAGCCTTACCCTCCACCACCAAGTTCTAAGGAAGTTATGTCTCCATTGATAAAGTATGAGTTTTCTCCACTCCACTTAAAGACCTTAGGATAGAAACACAAGACAGAGAATAGACATTTTAATCTGAGTCTTAGCAAAAAACAAACAAACAACAACAAAAATAGACTATTTCCTCTGGACCACCCATTGGCTGAAGAAGCACCTGGTTGCCAGGCCTTCTGTACCCCAGGATGAGACCTCCTAAGGAAGGGGTTATACAGTCAGAGAGATCTCCCAGGCCCATGTTCACTAGACTCCAGACCAGGCAGAAAAGCCGTTTCCAAGGTCCCTGGAGGGACCCCAGCAGTTTGTGTACTACGTCATCCTGTTGACCCAGGCTGGAGGGAGTCCAGATGGGGTCATGGGACAGATGCTCGCCCACACCCCTGACACTGGGAAATCAGATATTCTCTTATCTAGGTACCTTGAAATTGGGGCTAAACGTGTAGAGAAAAGTTTCGCCTGTGCCGTAATAGTGGTCACTGAACTTGAAAGGATGAGTGGCATATGCTCCGAAAATCTGTTAAAAAAAGAAAAAAAAAGTATTATCTACTCTCAAACCTAAACCTCCCAGAGAAAGACTTTCCAAAATGTTTTAACACAATCCTGAGATCTCCTATACCTCTTTCGGCAAAGATCATTATTAAACTGGAACTCTTAAATAAGGACCACCAACGAAGTGATACATCCAGCAAATGTCCCCAGCTCTAACTAGAATCCAAGGGGCTGTGAGAATTTATTTGTCAAAGGCCAACAATTGTTTCCTTTTAAAAGACTTCCAAAGTGCACCAGGGAGACCAGTTTCCTTCAGTGACTGCAGACAGCACAATGGGAACATTAAACAAGAAGCATCTTGCACACAGAAATGAGTGGCTGTGAGGACAAAGTCAAATCTTCTTTGTTGTTTTACAAGTGGAACTGCAGCCAGACATTTTCCCAGAGAAAATCAATTTTTCTCTCTTTTGATTTGTAAAAATGAGTTCTCAACATGCATATGGAAACTCTATCCTTAACATGACCGATCCAATATATCTTGGTTCAAATTGGCTTTTAAGAAAAAGCAAACAGCTCCATAGACTATGGGCTTTAAAGGTGATTTTGATGTACTGGAATCAATGGTTCTTCTATTTCTTCTTGTTGGGGGTTGGAAGGATCAATGGTTTCAGAATAAGCTTGTCTGCAGCCTCAGCATCCTCTGCTTGTGCTCGGATCCTGGTCAGTAGCGCAGGAGTGAGGGCTGGTAAGAGGGAGCCTATATGTTTGCAAACATTGTAACTCATTCTGATATAGCTTCTATGCCAGACCCTTATTGAGAAATGCTGCCTTAAATGGGGGTTATCTGGAAAACGTAATTTTTCAAAATTATTTTAATTGAATTATAATCACTGTGGAATCTCAGTTCCTGGCTCCTTGAAATGCTAAAAATTAGGCAAAAAGCCTAGAAACCCTTTCCAACCAATGTTCCTCGTACTTCCTGCTACCAAACCTTCCCATATTGCTGCTAAGAATAAACAAAAGCAAAACTAACAAAAAGGTCAAAAATCCACTCCCCTTCTCCTGGGGATCTTCCAGTAAGAGAGTGAAAATTCAATCGAGCGAGGCATCGCTTTTTAAAAGCACGTGCTAAAATATAACAAGAAGGGCAATGGCCATCCATGGAAGCGAGTGGGCCCTCCTGATCAATGAACAGAAAGGCATCCTTACTCTTTTATCCTCCACAAGAGTCTAAATCAGATTCTTTCTTTGCTAAACTTCTCTTAGCAACACGGAAATCTGTGTAAGGACCAGGACTGGATGATACTAGGGAATTATTCATTGATTTTGTTAGGTACGAGTGTAAAGCTTTGCGGTTATATAAGAAAATGTCCATTTCATTTTTTCTATCTATAAATCATATAAAATAATATGCACATAATAGAATTATTGGACCTAGAACACATAAACACTTTATATTAGGCAATGTCAGAACAAAGGAATCCATGAGAATAACTGAAGACAGCCAGAAGTGGTAAAAGGAAGGTTAATAAAACAAAACTGGCAAGTGTATATTTGCTCTCCTTTCTCCTTTCAGCTTCTTTAGTAGATACAAACATTATATAAAGTAGTCATCATAACAATTTATTGATGGATTGGTGATATATATATATATATCAGTGTAATCTGTATAAAAATTACCGCAGAAAGTGGAATGATATAATAGAGCAATGCAGAATTAACATCTTATACCTCACTGGAGTTAAGTTAGCATAAATCAGACTATTAATTGCGTGGTAATGGCTCTGTCCTTTTCCACAACACTTTGTGGTATGAATTACTCTACAGTCCGATTCGATTCCCTCTGAGCCGCTTTGCTGGGTAGCTCCTGTGGTCCGTCTATCATGACTCCAGAAAGGGTCTCCTGAGCAGTCGCCTTCCCTGCTTCTCTCCGGGACACCAGCTGGTCTAAGGTGAGCTTGCTGCCTTTCTGGGGCCACCAGCCTCATCACTGTTTATCACCAACATATGTGCTGTTCCTAGAGTGCCCTTGGCCTTGACCTTCCCCTGATTCTCCTAATAAAGGCAGCTCCGTGTCTTAGGGTCTGGTCTGTCTCTTCTCCTGGAGGTGGAGCTTGGGGCTCTGCAGAGCTGGGGGCTAGACAAATGATCTTGTCTTATGAGCAGGATGCTCGGCAGGTAGACACTGGTCTTGGCTTACCTCACCTGGCATGACACGTCTGCCCCACAGGCTGGGACAAAGGCCAGAGAAACCCCTGTGTTCTCAGCCTGCCATGCCCCAGGTAGAGCATCTGTCCCAGGAGTAGAGGCGGGTCGATGAGGAGAGCCCTTTACCTCTAGCCACACAGGTATGGAACTCAGCTCCTGAAACAGTGACCTCGGGCAGATGACCTAGAGAAGGGGTACCATAAACCTGACCTGGGAGAGGGAACTCCACCTTCTGGTCTGTTGGTCTGAACTGGGGGTGAGTGGAGGGAGCAGGCTGTGCTTCAAGTGCCAGAGAATCTCACCACTATTACCAAAATGTATTATATTTGCTTGAATGAATGTTTCTTCACTTGTATGCCCTTAGGTCAATTTCCAGAGACTTCATGGGATGACTATTTTCGTAATTTCCACCAGTATGGTTGTTTCACTGGGACCTGAATCTGCAGTGCTCCTTCCTGCTGCCATTCTGCATAGGTAATAGTTTTATATTAAAATTTTCATTTCCAGAGAAATATATAACTATTGTTTTTACTATGTTCTCAAACAGAGCAAAGCCACCATCTTGCCTTGTGGGTAGATGGGATGGGGTAAGAAAGTTAGTGTTTAGGTGTCTTCAAACAGTCCCAGTGGCTTCAGAGTACCAGATTCTTTAAGATCCACCCCGACAAGCAATGCAACCTTTGAGTGGAGGCCTTTTTTACATATTCGCTAACAGGAAGCTGGGTGGAGAGGAAGCTGGGTGATGATGTGATTCATCAATACTTGCCCTAGGCAGCCAAGACATCCCCCAACAAGTGTGTTATCTTATGGTGAGGATTTATGTATGTAGTCTAAAACCATCTAGCCATATCACATCTAAAACACTGCACCCAACTTCTCAAACATTTCAGTAAATCCCTAAGTAATTCTACTTTCAACCTCTGTTTTTTACTATTTTAATTTTTTGACTTGACTCTACCCACTATTCAGTTGGATCATGGTTAAATGTACTAATCAGGAAACAATGAAAGTAGCAATGATAACATCTAAACTCCTCCGGAACTCTTAAGCTGCAAGAGTCACAGGAACAAACCCAGGTGAGAAAGAATGCCTCAATACCCCATTTCTCTGTTAATTTTCCCCAAGGCAAATGATGACAGTAAAGATCTATTTCCTCTAAAATGATCACAATTATAGAGCTTCACAGCAAGCTCCTCAATGCTTAATAGTGTCCCACATGTAATAGGCATTCATTATACATTTCCTGAATGAATGAATGAATGAATGAATGAATGGTTGTTGAGTAAAACCCGCTTCAATACCAGAAAGAGAAAAAAATAGCATCTATAGCCAAAAAAATGTAAAGGAATTTCTTCTTGGTACACAAAACAGAACTAAAGAAAGAAAAGACCTGAAAGAGACTTTCCATTCCTGAAGCAGGAGCCTGACTGGGAAGGTATATGGAAGATTCCAGGGATTCTACTTGCATGCCAAGCTAATTGAGGCGGAGTACTAGTATCAGGTAGATGGGAAATATCTGGATTTCACCAGTGCCTCCAGGACAAACCACAACAGAGGTGAAAGTGCAATGAGCCACAGTAGAGCATTCTCCCTGCAGTTTCATAACAACTGGGCTCTTCTGGTACCACACACCACGGCCTTGTCCAGCTCTCCATCTCAGCAACCGTTCAGGCAAGGTTTGTGGGTACTACTTCAGCCACCTTGAAAAAGTTCTGGTGAGGCACTAGGATTTCTTTCCGCAGTGACCACCAAACCCAGACTTGACTTTCTCCAACTTCTCCAGCTTTAGGTTGTAGAATCCTATCTAATAAAAGAGTAATATGCAAATTGACCAGCACTCCAATATACAAGATGGCCGCCACAAGATGGCCTGCAGGGGAGGGCAGTTGTGGGGGGAGCAGGTCTGCAGGGAAGGACAGTTGGGGGACAACAGGCCTGCTGGTGAGGGAAGTTGTGGGTGATCAGGAAAGCAGGGAAGGCAGTTAGGAATAACCAGGCTGGCAGAGGAGGGCAGTTGCGGGGAGACCAGGTCAGCAGGGGAAGGCAGTTGGTGGGGACCGGGCCTACAGTAGAGGACAGTTTGGGGGGACCCAAGCTGGCAGATGAGGGCAGTTGGTAGAAACCAAGCCAGCAAGGGAGGGCAGTTGGGGGAGGGGGACCCAGGCCCACAGGTGAGGGCAGTTGAGGGGACCAGGCCTGCAAGGAGGGCAGTTATGGGGGACCAGGCCTTCAGGAAAGGGCAGTTGTGTAGGTTTGAAAATCTTCATTTAAAAAAAATGTTTTCTGAGAGAGAAGCAAGCCTCACCTGATTATCCATGTCTTTGATAACCAGCAGGACAGGGCTGTCTAGCGACGCTGATTTCCGATAGAGAGTTTTCAAGCTGGTCCCGTGCTCCAAGGTGCTATATGCGAGTCTCCACGGATACCCTTGTACCCTGGCTGGAAGGCGGCGGGCCAGCTACGAATCCAAAGACGGACATGTAAATGGACAATTCATCCACAAACCACTCATGAGCTGGAGGCACAAAGGACATGCCTGTGGATCAAACTTAAATTACACTGATTTACATACCACTCCCCTTTACCCTGGGCAAATATTTGCCACCATAAACCCAGGGAGAGAAAGGGAAGTTATTCGGCGGTGGTGTTGACCTTGGCAGGACGCCACCCAGAGCACACCATTTCTCTCAGGGCCTGACTGTGGGGTCACTATGCCATACACTGCGAGGTAGAGCACCATGCTTGGGAGTGAAGCATGAATTATTAGACGTATGCTCTCCGTTTTACTCTCCAGCCTGGCTTTCATCAAATTGTTCACGTTTCTCCACCGTTCTTCCTCCTAGTAAGCCCCGTTGGGCTCAGAGCTGCTACCGACAATGACAGTTTTCCACAGAAGTGACAATAAGAAAAGCGTTTTATGCCAGCAGTCAGATCAGTCTGTCCTCAACCCCTCCGAATCTTTCACCACATTAACATTTCACTTGAACCTGACGGTCATGAATACCAGCGGTGCACATCTCTTCGAAAATACCCAGGAGAGCCGAAACTGGTTTGGCTCAGTGTATAGAGCGTCGGTCTGAGGACTGAAGGGTCCCAGGTTTGATTCCAGTCAAGGGCATGTACCTTGGTTGCGGGCACATCCCCAGTGGGGGGGGGGGGGGGGTGCAGGAGGCAGCTGATCGATGTCTCTATCTCATCGATGTTTATAACTTTCTATCCCTCTCCCTTCCTCTCTGTTAAAAAAAAAATCAATAAAACATATTAAAAAAAAAAATCCCCAGGAGACTATGAAGTGCTGAAGTCATCAGAATGCTGCACATCATTCTAGTATCAGAACAAACCCCATTTCTGCAGCTTGGCTTTCCTGGGCCTTTGCTGACTCCTTTGTAAATTGAGGGAGTGACACTTAAGGATTCATCAAGGTCTCTGAGATTCAGGTCTACGCTGACTGATGGGGGAGGTGGAAGAGGTTCCTAACTAAAGGTCAAATGCATGCACATTATATAGCATTTCATAAAAAGGAAGTAGCCGAAACCGGTTTGGCTCAGTGGATATAGTGTCAACCTGCAGACTGAAGAATACTGGGTTTGACTCTGGTCAAGGGTATGTACTTTGGTTGCGGGCACATCTCTGGTGGGGGCATGCAGGAGGCAGCTGATCGATGTCTCTCTCATTGATGTTTCTAGCTCTCTATCCCTCTCCCTTCCTCTCTGTGAAAATTCAATAAAATATATTAAAAAAAAAAAAGGAAGTAGCATTTTCAGAAAACATCAAGTATACAAGTAAAACTACAGAGAAAGGAAAATTTTTCCTTAGGGGTAGGTAGTTTTCATAAAGCAAATGAAATACATTTGCTAAATGATTTTTATTGAGCAGGATAAATTAAAAACAAACACGGGAACTCTGCAATAAGTCCGGGATACATTTGGGTCCTAGGTGTGTTAGTTTCGAACACTTTAAATACTGATTTGAGGCCCTGCCCCGGTAGCTCAGTTATTTAGAGTGTTGTCATTACACCAAGGTTGTGGGCTCGATCCTGGTCAGGGTACATGAAGACTCAACCAAGAAATGCGTTAAGTAAGTGAAACAACAATATCTCACTTTCTTTTTCTCTCCTCTTCCTTTCACTCTCTAAAATCAATTAAAAATGGTTTTGAAGACAAGAAATGGCATTTTGTCCCAGTTTGAGAGCTGGTGGTAGTGTCTGGCCAAGCCCACACACTCCTCAGAAGGCAGCAGGGAAGGCTGCTGTGAACTTTCGGAAGCAGAGAAAGGGACACCAGCCTAAGCTGCTGGTCTTTGTTTAAAACCTGGCTCATCCTTCCCCGGGAAGGAGAGCAATGTGCTCAGGGTGGCAAAATGCTTCTTAAGGCCGGAAGCCCCCAACCTAAGCCCGCAGGGAGGACCGTCACCTGCTCGATGTGCATGTTCTCCAGCAGCGCGCTGTTGGGCTGCAGAATGGGCAGGGCTGTCTCGTCATCGTCCTCGTAGTAGCTGCACGTGCTCTTCCTGCGCTTCGCCTCCTCGACAGTGATGATCTGAAACGCAGAAGACAAGTTTAAAACACACACACACACACACACACACACACACACACACACACACACACACAACCCTGATGTCGGCTGTACCTTAGCCAGCTACAATCAACCTCAGGTACACAATATCCGGCAGCACGCGGAGTTTTAGCAGCAGGACAGAAATTGAACCGGGACTTGGGGAAATGGCTAATTTTTCAATTTCAGAACAAATGCAGAACTTAACACGGCACAGCTGAGGCACTTAATATGTACAAATTAAAGCTGCAAGCTCTCCCTTTTATTATTGCTGTCGATTGCTCAGTCCTTGAACGAGAATTATGTGTAACTCCACAAGCAACTGAATGCCCTGGAAGTGCCCCTAATGATCCTCCTTTGACTTGCATCTAAATTTGAATTAAGGAACCAATCGAGATCACTTCTACAAATGGGGATGAGGTTCTTCTTTCAAATTAAGACTCCTAATGTTTGCTTTTAAGGATGTGCACGTACCAACCAAGCCTGATACAAATGACAAATGGTACCAGCTACCAGAGCACAATCCAAAGAAACACAAGTTTAGTCTAAATGACAATTAGGTTATGATCCTTTAGGTACAGTTCAGGAGCTAGAACAGTAGTCTCTCCTTCAAAACTGAGCAAGGTGATGCACACAACGTTATTCCATTATAACTATGCTTATGAACTACCAAAAGCAATTTCACCTTAAGACCTAATTTTTTTTCCTGCCCCTCCTAACGTCTGGATAAATCACTGAATTATTTTTAAATGAAAGACCTAAAGTGACTAAGTCACTAAAATTCGTGTGTACCAAAATGAATAACTTTTGCATGACAGAGAAAAACATTTAAGTTCTATGTAATAAAAGTGGTCAGGTAATGCACTACTCGATTTCCCAAAGGCATGGCCATGGATAGAAAGCACCTACCATTGCCTGAGCCAGATTTACAGGTAAGAAAATGAGCTTACACAGGCTACCATCTTCTCCAGGGGAAACTCTTAAAGGAAACACTATCAGAGAACCACAAACCCGGCATCTTTCAATGCATTCAATGAAGCATGTATTTTTTTTTTTTTTTGTGAACTCTACATTTCACATGGGTTCCAAATGAAGCTGCAGAAAGCAAAAATCAAAGGTGAACATTTTTACTCCAAAGAGGGGGGGCAAACCGCACCCTCACCAATCTCTACAACGAATAAAACCACCTGCTGGGGTTGAAATGCCTGCACAGATCCTTTCTAATCAAGGAAGCATTGCAAAACACAGCGTGGCAGCCCTCTGAGGATCCACAGGCAGGCACCTCGTCAGCTCTCGGGGACTCCAACATACCTTCACAAAAGGTTCTTGGTTGGGTCTGGCACAATAGAAAATCTGAATGTCCAAGGGCAATCTTCGGACCCTCATCCCGAGGGGGAGGGCTGCCTGCCTGCTTTCTAAGGAGGAGCAGGATCTCTGTCTGCCTCCACGCCGGGGTTCCTGCTCACCACGCTGAGCTAGCTACAACTGTTGTGTGTGGTTTTTTTTGCAGTATCTCGTTTCCTGCATGATTGGGTTTCTGTTTCCCTTAGGAGAGGGTTCAACATTTCTACAGGAACACACCCAAATTAGGACCGAGCACAAACACACACTTCCTGCCAGGCAGGGCGGTGGGGCTGTAAAATGACACTTTCACCTTTGAGACGGTGGTTTCCTAACGGTGGCACCACAAACCGCCTCGCTTTCTCCCGGTTTCTTTTTCTTCTTTCCTCGTCGTCCGTGGGCTAAGCCAGCTTTCCCGACCCCGCCTTCCCAGGCCGTTTTCAGCACCTTCTCTAAAGCTAAACCTCCATTTTAAACGGGACGGAGTTTCCCTGACATCAGCTGGAATCTCAGGGGAAGGATGAAAGGGAGCCTCCCCCCCCCCCC
>PVJN01066327.1:0-10026 GCA_004026805.1 Lasiurus borealis
GAACAAAAGGCAAGGAAGATCAAAGGGAAATAACCTTGCACTTTAACTCCCAATCACAATGTTTTTTGTTTCTTTTTAGAGAGAGAGGAAGGGAGGGGGGAAAGGGAGAGAGAGAGAGAAACATCTAGGAGAAACATCTATCTGCTGCCTGCAGCACCCGTCCCCCCTACCAGGGATCAAGCCACAACCCGGGCATGTGCCCTAACTGGGAATCCTACCAGCAACCGCTTGGTGCATGGGACGATACTCAGCCACTGAACCACACCAGCTAGGCTCAGCATACATTTTTTTTAAAAAAAGGAATTCTACTTAAACTGAGTCTAGACTCCAGACACTAACTGTAAAGAAACATTTCACCAACAAAGGAGAGAATTGACTGAGAAGCTGCGTGAGCATTATTTTTATGTTTGCAGTGTAATTCCCTTTGGGGTGGCAGAGGTCAGAGTGGGGAGACTCCGGCAGGCACATGAGAGGCGCTCTGTTCTTCATGCAAGGGGTGGCCTCCGCCCTGAGAGAGCCTTTCCATTGCTGGCCCCACCAGACTGCCCAGGCACACCAATGCCTGCTTTGTTTCTGGACCTGCTTTCTGTCATAGTAAGAGGTCGACAACATCCAAAGCCATGCACAATGCCATTGATGTGAACAGAGCCACTTCCAAGGAGTAAGAAGAGGGTACTTCAGCCTGTGCCTGAACATGGCTGAAGGGGGGCTGTGCTTTCTGCTGCTGCCTCACACAGCTGGGAGCCGGAGTCAGGAAGGCCTCTAACAATCATGCGCATTGTGTCAAGCAACTGTAAGAACGCCTAGCCGTTGACTTTCTCTTGTTCCTGGCACTAATAATCTTGGGTTGTTAACAGCCACTTTCTCTCCTGAGAAAACTCTGCCATGCTCAGCACTTTAGCTAGAATGTTGAGCTAACCCTGAAAGCCAGGTAACATATTCACATTTCTAAGTGGAAACTCGAACACACCCTTCTTGACTTCTGATTCACATAAGAAAAGCACTACACTTGGCAAGATGGAGAATTTGTCAGGAATTAAAATATACCAGTGACTCTCATCCTACGTTCAGATGAAAACTTCTTTTCCTGTGTGTGTGTGTGTGTGTGTGTGTGTGTGCGTGTGTGCGTGTGTATGCACATGCATGTGTGAGTGCAAAGTCCAGCTCTGGCTTTATCACCTAGTTGTTCTGCATGATGGAGGTTGTAAGGAATGTAGGTCAAAAGTTAAATGGGGCTGATGAAACAGTATAAGTGTAAGGGTGTAAGGGAGGGACACCCGCAATAATGTCAACATTAAAAAATTTTAATAAGCCGAGACCGGTTTGGCTCAGTGGATAGAGCATCGGCCTGCAGACTGAAAGGTCCCGGGTTCGATTCCAGTCAGGGGCATGTACCTTGCTTGCGGGCACATCTCCAGTGTGGGGTGTGCAGGAGGCAGCTGATCGATGTCTCTCTCTCATCAATGTTTCTGGCTTTCTATCTCGCTCCCTTTCTCTCTGTGAAAAATCAATAAAATATTAAAAAAATGTAATAAAAAAAGGAAGTGCTTACTTGCATTTGAGAGTGGTTACTGGGGATAATGTGCATAAAGAATTAGAAATGTATATAAAACACATAGCATGTGTGTGGCCAATAAAGGGCATTTAGTAACTATCATGACAATCATTTCGAGAAGCCTGGAACCCTGGAGATTTGCCTTGATTTCTTTTATGGTGGGTCTGTTTTCTTCTCAGAGAAGGAGGACCCTTTCTTTGCCTCTCAGTCCTTGCCGTAAGCCCACTTCTCTCTCAGCTCCAAGGAAGAAGCCAGACTGAAGGGCTCCTGTGCTCCAGCAGGTGTCAGTCTGGCCTTACTGAAGAGTCTAGAGAAACCTCAGATCCACACAAGCTTGCTCCAAGAATTCCAGGAGCGGGGAGTGTCTTTCACAGGCCATCTAAGAAAGGCGGAAGGAAAAAAGTCATCAGCAAGGCTGCTATTCTAGGCTCACTGCCATTTCAGTAAAGTGCATTGTAAAATTGGAGGGATGTGTACAAACATACTTCTATATAACAAACATCCATTGGGAGGTTATTGTGAACTGGGTGCCTTGTTAAATCCTGGAGATACAGAATTCATTGAGGTAGTTCTTATACCCTCTAGAGTTCCCAGACTTACAAGTTTACATTTTTGCTGACCACCTGTAGTGATGAACACTTGATATAGCAATAAGAAGCATCCATATTATATGGTGAATGAATGAAAGGAAACGAAATGCGTGAAAATAAAGGTGTCTGGGTGTATCTCAGAAGGAAGCTGCAGAAATAGGCACTGCATCCCCAGTTTGGGAGCAAGAGAAACCCTACGAATGAACCAAATGATAGGTAGGGATGCTGAGAAAGAGGAAAGCAAGGGGAACGAACCCCTGATGTCTGGGGATGTAATGGCAGCCACCAGGGAAGAGGAATGAGTCCCAGGTGTGGTCTCCCACAGCAACAAGAAAATGATTCTCAGCCACCACCTACCTGTATGTGCTCCTGGGCAAACTGGCTGGCCCTGGAAGGCACCACTAGTAGTCAGAACTACTGGGTTCCAATTCTGGTCCCATCACTTGGCTCTGTATATGACATTGTGCCACCAACTTAACCTCCCTAGAGAGGTGAGTTCCTTGCCTATAAAATTAGGGTTTTACTGGAACCTACCTCATGCAGCTGAGTGAGGATTAAATGAGATCATCCATAGAAAACATTGGTTAGCAGAGCTGGCCAATATTTAGAATGCAATCAATAGTAGCTATTATTATTATTATTAGTTTTTCTAAGACTCTTTCTCAATCCATAAATTGACAAAGTGAACCAGCAAATGGACATGGTCTCTCACAGCTGGAAAAAAAAAGGCTCTGATTTCATGCTTCTGTTTCTATTTCTGTGAAAGTGCGTGGAGCCTGGTTGAGCCAGTTCGCAGAGGAAGCAGGAAAGCAAAGAAGGTGGACTTAAGTGTGTAGAGAAATCAATGAGAGGGCTATCATGGTTGGTGATGAGAAACAATGCGTATTTTAAAAATAAGAGGGTGTACTACCTCCTCCCATTCCATGCCAAGCAAGGAAAGCCCCAGATAGAGTTTTTCACACTGATGTAGCTCAGACTAACTGAAGGAAAACCTGAATAAAAACAGTGGTTCTTTGTCTAACAGATGAGCTTTTCAGACGTTCATGGTTTCCAATCTTCCTTAGAGCTCACAGCACTGTTTCCCTCCCTTTTTGCTGATAAACACCAGACCTGGCAATCTCCCTGCTTAATCATTAACTAGCCCTCACATTCCCATGTCACATGGTCCTTGTTGCACTTCACCTTCCCCAGTGGCAGAAACACCCAGATGCTTTAAACTCTGGGCTCAGCGCAGTTTTGGCTACACTGACATACTAGTACACATGTTCAAAGTGGGGGTAAAAGGTCCTTCCTTTCTCCTCTTCCCTGTCCTACCAGCCCACATTCCATCCCCTCTATTGGACCTGGAAAAGTGTCACGAACCACCTTCGTAAAGCTGCTATTCTGTGTCATTCTTGGTGGACCAAAACATTTCAGACTTCAGGAAGAAACAGGCTTAATAGTTAACCCCAAGGAGCAAAGGGCACTTAGAACAAGATCCAGAGTCCCCGGAGGCAAAGAGAGAAAGTCCCATAGGCAGAGAGATGGACAAAAAGAGTCACCAAGTCCCAGATGGAAGAACAGGAGACACTCTGGCCAAGTTCTTTACAGAGCGCTCTTTCTCCTTGCTCCGCGCATTCATCAGACGCGCAAGGCGAGCAGCAGCCTGTGCCCCCACTCTCCGCCTGAGCTAACAGAAGCGCAGGGTGGTGGTTTTGCTGACGTAACTCCAGCATGAATCTCCTAAACCTCTACACTTAGGAAGCTTCCCACAAAAGACAAATGGAATGATGTCTCAATTAAAGTGTGCTCAGGAAAGAGACTCCTTTATAATCAAGACTAGGTCTCCAATATGCCTGAGAACTATGGTTTGCCATGGGAGAGAAAGCACAACTACTGATGACTTTTTTTCTTTCTTAACAGGCTGTAAAACTGCTTTCTTAACAGGCTGTAAAACTGCTGGGGGAGCTTGATCAGATAAACATGCTATTTTGCAGTTTTGTGAAATTATTTCCTATGAAATCTTGAGGTTAAAGATTGTGTTTGGAAAGTTATTTATGTGTAACTTTCAGTTTCAAAAGCCAGGTAGCTAATAACATAAGGATCCAATACAAAATTATTTTTGCTCTCTCTCAACTTACAGCCACAAATCTAGAGCTATATTTCTGACCAACCTGTGAATCTCCTTGCTCCTCAGTACTCAAGATATATAGCAAAAGTAATAGCATGGATGATTTCTTTTAATGTACATAATAAAACATAGAGTGGATCATATATATTTTTTCTAACCCTTCCATAATCTAGTCTGACTTTTCTTTCAATTATAGTTTACGTTCAATATTATTCTGTATTAATTTCAGGTGTACAGCACAGTGGTTAGAGAATCATATAGTTTACAAAGTGGTCCCCTTGATATTTTAGATACCCACCTGGCCCCATACATATTTATTACAATGTTAGTGACTCTCTTCCCTGTGTTGTACTTTATATCCCTGTGACTACTCTGTAAGTACCAGTTTCTACACTTCATCCCTTCACCCTTTTCCCTCAGCCCTCAACCCTTCTCTCCTCTGGCAACCAACAGTCTGCTCTCTATATCTATGAGTCTGTTTCTATTTTGTTCTTTTAAATTCCACATATGTGAAATCATATGGTTTTTGTCTTTCACTCTCTGACTTATTTCACTTAGCAAAATAAGCCCATCTAGGTCCATCCCTGCTGGCACAAAAGGTAAAAGTTCATTCCTTTTTTTTGTAGCCAAGTAGTATTTCATTTTATATAAGGGTTGCTTCCACATCTTGAATATTGTAAATAATGCTGCAATGAACATGGGGGTGCATATAGTCTTTCGAATTAGTGTTTTGGGTTTCTTCAGATATATGTATTCTATCATAACTAAAACAACAAAAGTGTATATTGTTGGTGATGAGGATATGTAGAAACAATACATAGAAGCAATCTTATGGATTAGTGTGGGTCTACAAAATGACAGAATTTTGCATGGTATGGTAGTATTAATAAGAGTTTTTAATAGTAATTTTTGAAGCACTTATGTAGAAGGCACAGTATTGACCTATAAACATATAAACTCGTTAAGCTTCATATTAGCTGTGTAGGAGTGTTATACCATTTAAAAAAGAGAAAACCAAGGCACAGAAAGACGTCCTGAAACAAAGCATCAGACTGGGTATTTCTGGGACCTGCGGTCCAGTCCTGGGTATACACTGGTTGGTGTGAGTTTGGGGGCAAGTAAGAACTTCCCCAGAGTGCTTTTTTTTTTTTTTTTTCTTCTGTTCAGTGGGAAAAAAAAACACACAACCCACAAAAACAAAAACAAGAGAAACATCCAATTATTGATTATTTACTAGGGTCAAAGATAAACAATTTACATGCATTATCTCATTTTACAGATAAGGAAACTGATGTTTAGAGAGGCTGAATAACAACTGAAAGTACTTCTAAGTGCTTGAGCTGGGATCTGAATCCAGGTCGGTATGTCTCTAGAGGCCATACTCTTAACCCCTATGATGTGTTCTGCCTCAGTCTCTTTAAACTCGCTGTTTCCTGTTTATAATCTCTTTTTTTAGATTTCTCTAAGGCTGGCTCAATTCCTAACATCAGGTTTGCAGAGAGCTGTTGCTCAGGGCTATTGCACTGCTTAACTTCAGGAGGGCACTGTTTACATAGAATGTAATGGGAATGGTTCCTCCTAAAAATTGGGTAATGTGACAACTTAGTTTTCTATCATCCCATCTGGTTTCATTTTTACTTCTTAGCACTCACCCCTAGTTTTATTTATATAACTTACTAGGTCAGAGGCCTGTCTTATTTCCTGCCGTTTGCCAAAGACTCAGTGACAGGCTCACAGAAGGTGCTTAATAAATTATGTTTGGATGCTCTTCACTATGTTATATTGACTTCCAAGAAGCCTTTCCTCTTTGGAATCATAAAGTTGTTGTAGGACAGAATTTCAAAACATCCTTGCCATCATGAAGGCATTGATGTGGTAAGTTTGGGTCAAAAAATACTTCTTACATGTTTTGTTCTTTAAGTTTTATGAGCTTTGCAGCAAATTCAGATTTGCAGTGTTATTGACCAAATAGGCATTTATTTGACAAAAATTAAGACATCTTAGAATGTGTTGGAAAAGATACTGATCAACATATGCCACTTTTATATTTTGGATGAGAATTGGTTCAACCACTTTGGAAATTAGTCCATTGTGACCTTGTAAAATTAGCATTCACATTTCCCATAACGCAGCAGTTTCTCCCCTCAGTGGATTCCTATGAGAAATTCCTCCACTTGTTCCCAGGAGATGGTGCAAGATGGTTCATTTATGTCAACAACAACAATGGAAATAGCCCAAATGTCTAATTACAAGAAAAAAAGACAAATAATGTGTTTTCTATAATTTTTGAAGCCTTGAAAAATGAAATTACAACTATACACAAAAACCTAGAAGAATCTTAGTAATATAATTTAAACAAGCAAGTCCCAGAAGATTATATAAAAATTGATGCTCTAAGTTTTAAGAATGTTTATTTAAAAAAACCCTAAAGTATTAAGAACAAAAAGAAGAGAATAGCAAACTCAACATTCACCACTGAGGCTACCTTGAGTAAGGGAAAGTGGGGGAAGATTAGAAAGGAAAATACAGTTAAATGTAAGTTGTCAGTGTTCTGTGTCTGACATTAAACCACCTGTCTCAACACCATTATTTCATATTCCTCCCTCTGCACAGAGAGAATTATAGGAAGTAGACCCAAAGATGATTCTTATAAGTTGGACCTAGGGTCATGTCCACTCAGTTTTGTATTCCCTGGGTCTGTGAGCTGTGTCCAGCAAAACACAGATCCTCAGTGAGGTTTCTCAAATGAACAAATAAGTGAATAAATGAGAAAAATGTAAAGGCCTTTTGGTTAATATTACATGTGGTGCAAGAAAACACTCACCACACACTGAATGATGTGACTGATTGGCTAATACATTGAAAGTAAAAATACTGACATTCTCTCAGAGTAGCAAAAAACCATATAGCATTTCCCTTATAAACTATTTCTCAACATTCATCAATACTAGGATGTGTAAGGACAAAATGATTTCAACTCAAATACAGTACAGAAAAAGCTTTTTAATGCACTTTTTCCCCTCAAGCAAAAGAGCTTAAGAAAATATCCATCATTAAGTAGTTTTATGAATTGCACTTTTGGCTACATTAGAGAATTGGAGATGAGACCCATGTGTTCATTTCTGATAGGTTAGTAGTATGTTAGCTTTATAACGCAACCCTTTCTTAGAATAAAAAATAGCTAATTTGTTCTAAAAGACAGGAAAAGTGAAATCCTAAAGTCACTGTTTTTAAAAATTAACATTTATTTCATTCTATAGTAGCTATTTTCATCTTATAATTTTAAGTGTTATACTATAATTTTTAATGAGGGAGAACATAAATTTCAGTCTAATTTAAAAATAAGCATATATATTAAGTACATATATTAATGTATTTGACAATATCATAAGCTAACTTTGATGATGATCTTCATTTTGGCACACTGCAGATTTGTCCCATTGATACTGAACTGAGGAAAAACATGTTATTCCATAAATTTTGCCTTAAGTGAGTAAAACCATGGTCAATGATATCAATAGACTACTGATCAGCAGAACTGAAAAGTTATTCTGTTCATTTATGAATAAAATGAAATGGGATTAATATTCAACAGGAGAGAAAGTTAATATTATCCATTTAAAATAGGTCCTGAAAGTAGATTATTTGAAAGGACTGAGTATCTGAAAATGTGGGATTTCACTTTGAACTAAAAGCAATGATTTTTAAATTATTCATTGCTACTATTCCAGCACATTCCCCTTTAAGATGGTGTGAAGTTGATCACATCTAATCTACTCAGACATGCATATCTTCATGTTACCCAACATTTCTCAACTAGTCCTCTAATCAATTTATATAAGTATTTAACAGAGATTAATAATAAAACATCAGACAACAAAATCAATCCAAAAGGTAACCGCATTTTTCTCTCTACAACAAAATTAACAAACATATCAAAAGTGTTTTTTTTCTGGGAACGAAGAAAGCCATTTTTGCAACACACTGCTACACATACACTAAAATAAAAGTTCTTAGAAATACTGCTCACTGCTAATTGAGATTAATTCTTGGTGTTACATTTAAGGATGGAGTTTCCATATGTTAAAGCAGTTCTACTGTCGACATACCACACAAAATACTTATTTTTTTAATGATATGATTTGACAACATGAGTCAATTACAATATAGACCCTTCACCTTCACAGGTACATGGCACCATTTGTATTTTATAAGTACCTCAAAGCTAAAAGCCTACACTGCAGAACACTAGACTAGAAAGGACGTATGATTGGGGCGCGTGGGGGTGGGGCAGGAAACCAATGTTTGGCCCAGGCTCTGTACCCAACAAGCCTCGTGATTTTGGACATGCCACCTGACGATTCCACACCTCTTTCCTCGTTAACAGGACAGGAAGACTAAACTGCTTTCCGTGGCTCCGTGTAGCACTATCACTTCAGCATTTTCTGACTTTGAAGTCTTCATTAGGCACTGGGCTTTATTTACAACTTAATCTTATACTTCTACCCAGTGGTTGGTCAGTAAGTTGCACCTGGATAGCTGAAGTCTTTCAACAACTGACAACTTCTTGGTCCTTTATTCAAAAAAAATAATGAATAAGTACCTACTCTTGGTGGAGAAAAAAATGGCCACCATTTCTTTGCAATTCCTCCCATCAAAAGGTAGAGGCTATTTCCCTACCTCTTGATTCTGGGCTAGCTTTGTGACTCACTTTGAGCAACTAAATGCTATGCTGTGTGCCTTCCAATCAAGTCCACTAAAAGCCAGGCAGTTTTCATTCTCGTCTGCTTTGATCTCATATGGGGAAAGGACACATGAAGCAGAACTGAGACACCCCAGCCAACTGCGAGACATACGCATGAAGTTTTCCAAGATCAGTCAGCCCCCCGTCAACTCTTCACAGACTACAAATGTTTGTGTACACCCAACCGGGACCACATGGGGCAGTGGCTGAGCCATGCCAGCAGAACTCTGCCCAAAATGCTAACCCATAGATCATGAGCAAATAAATAATGCTATAAGGCATTTTGGGAGTGATTCATTGGATAACATGGATAGCACTGGACACACTACTCTGTGTCAGGACTGGGCTAAGTGAAAGGAATACCCGGGTCACAAGACAGTCCCTTTTCTACAGAAGCTTAGAGTGTAGTTATCGAGGCAGACATATAATGGGACAATTTCAAATTAAGTACTGGAATTACAGGAGTTTGATGCATGAGGTTCCATGGGAATTTAGAGAAGGGGCTATAACCCCAGAACTAGGGAGCTGGCAAAGGTTTCTCAGAGGAGACATTAGCTAATGAGAGTCAATGAGAGAGGATTTTTTCAGGCAAAGAAGGATATTCCAGGGAAGAGAAACTGCAGATGCAAAGAGCTAGAAGACTCCCTAGAAGAGTGGGAGCATTCACTTTACTTACACCATGAGGATGTCACAGGCGGGTTGGGGGGGTGGGGAGCTAAGGTGAAGTCCTCTTGGCCTTAGACTTCTCTAATATTTGACCTTTAAACTGAGATGTTGTGAGCTACTCTCTCCATTTCTTCCAACCTACCTTCCTTCCTTCCCTCCATTCCTCCCTCCCTCCTTCGCTTTCTTCCTCCGTTCCCTCCTTCGCATTGGTATTCATATGGCCAAATACATCAATGACACTCCAAATCAAATAAATTTCACAGATGTGAAGTAAATAAAGCCAGACACTTCCTTCTCTGGTGCTTAGATTGGCCAAAGGGAAGTGATACTATGCCAGAGCCAACACGAGGGGCATTGGGAT
>PVJN01066328.1:0-10026 GCA_004026805.1 Lasiurus borealis
TTTTTTTGTGGCCCACATAAACTTAAACCTTGTTTATTTGGCCCTTTTTAGTCTTTGAGTTTGACATGCTTTTGCTGTAAACTGTTTAATTACTAAAGTCCTATATTTAGTTTTTTGCCTTGTGTTTCAGGTCCTTTTTGTCCCACATTATCAAAACCTTTGTACTTTCTTTGTATTGATCTACTTTTGACATGGAATTAAGTCTTAGACACAAAATTTTTGCTCATCAAGAAGGAATTCTTTTGTCTGGAGTGAACAATATTGAATGTTTTCCAAATGTAAAATATTCTTCAATTTCTCCCAGAATTGAGAAGGCCATGCTACCTGCACTGCCTTTAAAAAAGGAAAAAACCTGGTCGGGAGGCTTGGTTGGTTGGAGCGTCGTCTCAGTCCTAAACTGAAACCAAATCATGTGTCAGTTGTAAGCATACAGCCCAAATCACTGAGGCTGGTTATATTCTGGGACGAAAAGAAAAACGAAATGAACAAGTATTGTGTCAGATGGTAATAAGTACAGTGGAACAAAACTAAGCAGGGAAAGGAACATGGAAGTGCTATGTATGGTATTAGAGGAGGTGGGAATGGAATTTTAACCAAGTTAGGGAAGACCTCACTAAGAAGGAGATACTTGAACCAAGATCTGAAGAAGTGAGGAAAGGGAGTCATAAGGATATGTAGAGAAAACTCTTTTTTAAGCAGCAAGATGTGTGTGGCCAGATCGGAGATTGAGGTGAAGGTTTTTAGTAGTAGAGTGACATGATCCACTTACCTTTTGGGTTGCTCTGACTGCTATGTGAGAAGTCACAGAGGGCATAGGAGAACGTGTGAGACCAGGTGGGCTGGCATCCTAACAGGGTGAGAGCGGTGGCTGGTCCCGCGTGATTGCACAGCGGGGAATGAGGCCAGTTAGACTCTGATTATATTTGATGGTAGAACCAGCAGGACTCTTTGACAGATGGAATGTGGGAGAAGGAAAGTGGAAGAAGATCCAGTGGTCCAAGCAACTGGGAGAAAGGAGAGCACAAGGGAGGCATGTGTTCATGTTGGTGACTCCCAGAGACCAGGCCCATCTAAATCCCTTAGTAAGTACCCACACAAACTTCACCTAGTTTGACACATTTCTCATCTCTCCTTTGCTAGATTGTAAATGGTTCCAGGGGCAGAGCCCTGGCCCTTAGACGAGAAAGACCATCCTGTTCCATGAATTAATGACATACTGCGGCCAATAGAGGAGCAGCAAGGCCTTGGCTGAGAGTCCCAACACCACTAGAAATTAACTTTATGATCTTGGTCAGGTAACCCCTTTGGGTTTTGGTTTCCTTGTCTTCAAGAACAAGGTATTGGGCCCTTGCTCTTCACTAAGCACTCTGCTGAACTAAGGAGCCCTGAGATGCTGCCCTCCACTTGCTCATGGTCAAGCTAGAGACTGGACCAGAGTGACCTGAGGGTTCTATGACTTCAATACCCAGACCACTCCTAGGATCCCTCCCAGTTTGTGTGTGTAGATAATTCAGGGGGCCCTTCCTGGCAGCATGTTCCCAGCTCTCCTCTGAAGCGCCATAACTCTGGACCAATTTAGAAGCATTGATCCTATCAGGCCCTATACAATCATATTCTCATCCTCCTCCCATAATCCATAGGGAAACCAATAGAATCCTGGTCATTAATGAAATAATGAAACAGCCTAATGTGGGAAAAGAGCCCAGCACCCATTCTGCCAAGGTGTTGTTAAATTAATGGAGCAAGGAGGTGACTCAAATGCCATGAAGATCTGCAAAAAACAATCTGAGCCTGTAAATGTCTCAAGGATATGAAATGAAACGCTAAGGACCACTAATCACAGCCAGCCAACTAGGCTGTAAGCTACAGCCAAGCAATTTTCCTTCTGCACCATCTCTCTGCGTCTCCCTGGCTTGTTTGGGCAAAGAGCTCCTCTAGTTTGACACTGTCTGGCTGATTTTTGCGTCAATCACCTCTCAAATGTTTTTAATATGCCTCAGTTTATCTTTTAATAATTCATAGACAAAAAGCTGACTTAAAATAGCAAAGCTGGCACCGACCTGTGAAAGTGGTTTTTATTTGGACTGATAAGGAGTTGAAGGGACTGACAGTGCATTCTGATGTCACAGAGGACCTTTGGGGTGATCGTTATCGGCGCTTCTAGTGATCAAAGAAGATGAGGCACAAATCCAGGCACTCCCCCCTCCTCTGGCTGGCTTTTTTCTTACAGGAAGCCCTCGTTATTTATGGGGAACATGCAGGAAGTAAAACTGTTAGCGTGGCCGAAGGAGGAATGCACAAAGCAAAAAGTGGTAAAGAATTCTAACTTTCCAGGTCACCTGGAAAACCAGATGGGCTGAGCCCCAAAATGATGCCAGCAGCCAGGAACAGGAGTCAGGGGTTTTAAAGGACACTAGGGGGAGAATCCAAGATGGCGGCATAGGTAAACACCTACACTGCTGCCTCGTACAACAATTTCAAAACTACAACTAAAACAACGGACATCATGCAGAACCACAGGAAAGCTGGCTGAGTGGAAATTCTACTAGAAGGAAAGAGAGGGGCTCACAGAGACCAGGAGGAGCTGCAAAAAGCTGAGGTATGGAGACGCGCACGTGAAGAGAGTGGGTGCCAGAGTACCTGGCTGGCTCTCTCTGGCGGGAGGGAGACGGAGACTCTCAAGGGCATTGAACCCCCTTATCCTACAACACTAAACCCCTGATCCTGCCGAAATTCATACGGGGGGAGTTTGGACTGTGAAAAGGGAGAAGTGCATGGAAATTTAGGGGAGTCGCAAAAGATCAGAAGTCTGGTGGCGCACACAGCACTGTGCGCAGAAGACCAACTGCTGATTGTGCTGTTGGCTTTCACAAGTGGGCAGGAGTCAGAGCATCCCAACTCTGCCACTTCTAACTCCACTAAACCCCAGTTTCATATGGTCCCGGAGTGCAGGGGAGCCGGAAAGGCAGCAGTTTAGAGGCACTGCGAGAGCATGAACGCACATAGGGACTGCTCCAGTGATTACCCAGTCAAGTGAGACTCAGGGGCCATGGAAGGCGGGGCCAACTGAAGGCAAGGCAGTCCCTTAAGCCCTGAGACTCCACCCATCCCAAGCTCAACAGAAAGGCTTTTGCAGTTTTGCAAGTCTTGTATCATAAGGCTGAATCCAACACAGAAGTTCTCCCGGCATAGTGAAAATGCTAAGACAAAGGAAGAGATCACAAACAAATGGAGGAAAACAAATGACTGGATATAGAGTTCAAAACCACGGTTATAAGGTTTTTCAAGAATATCCTAGGAAAGATGGATAAACTTAGCGATACCCAAGAGGAGATGAAAAAGGACCAACTAAAGATGGGAAAGGACCAACTAGAAATTAAACATACACTGACTGAAATAAAAAATATTATACAGAGACCTAACAGCAGACTAGAGGAAGGCAAGAATCAAGTCAAAATTTTGAAATACAAAGAATCAGAAAACACTCAACTGGAAAAGCAAGAAGAAAAAAAAATCCAAAAATGTGAAGATAATGTAAGGAGCCTCATCATCAGAATTGTGGGGGTGCCAAAAGAAGAGAGAGAGCAAGTTACTGAAAACCTATTTGGAGAAATAATAACTGAAAACTTACCCCTCCTGGTGAAAGAAATAGACTTACAAGTCCAGGAAGCACACAGAACCCCATATAAAAGGAATCCAAAGAGGAGCACACCAACACACATCATAATTAAAATACCAAGAACAAAAGATAAAGAGAATATTAAAAGCAGCAAGAGAAAAACAGTTAATTACCTACAAGGGAGCACCCATACGATTGTCAGTTGATTTCTCAACAGAAATTATGCAGGCCACATGGGAGTGGCAAGAAATATTCAACGTGATGAATAGCAAGAACCTATAACCAAGAATACTCTATCCAGTAAAGCTATCACTCAGAATTGAAGGGCAGATAAAGAGCTTCACAGATAAGAAAAAGCTAAAGGAGTTCCTCAGCACCAAACCAGTATTATATGAAATGCTGAAAGGTATTCTTTAAAAAGAGAAAGAAGAAGAAAAAGATAAAGATAAAAATTATGAACAACAAATATATATCTATCAACAATAAATCTAAAAATTAAGTGAATTAAAAATTTGATCAACAGAATAAACTGGTGACTATAATAGAGTCAGGAGCACAGAAAGGAAGTGGACTGATAATTCTCAGGGGGAAAGGGGTGAGGGGTGTACAGGGAGAGACTGGACAAAAATCATATACCTATGGATGAGGTCAACGGGAAGGAGGTAAGGGTAAAGGGAGGGGTGGGAGCCTGGTAGAGGGGTGCTATGGAGGGGAAAAAAGAGAAACAAATGTAAAATCTGAATAATAAAGATTTCATTTAAAAAATAAATAAAATAAAATAAAGGACTCTAAGTGGGCTTTTTCTGTGGAGAATCCTCTGGGCAGGTCCAGATCCTGGGAAGGTTTGGAGGGGAAGGATAATGGTCTTAGCAAATGGAATGTGGTCTAAGCAAAACAGAATGTTTGTTGTAAAATGGTCTAAAGGTCAGTTCCCAGCTGAGGAATGGGTATCAATTCAATTATTTGATCAGACCTAACAAAAACCTATAACTAATAATAGTGTTATAATAATGATCATTTTGTGATTCAATTGGCAAAGTTGTGTGTGTGTGTTTAAAACAGCTAAAAATGCTAGATTTCAAAAACATTTTGTAGCAAGAAAATGAAGCAAATCAGTCTCTAATTTTCACAATTAAATTCCCTATTTATATCTTGGAAATTGTTGATACCTTTTATTTAAATGCTTAAGGAAATAAAGAGACTTGTTCAGTTAAGAACTTGAAATGCTTAAACCTAGTCACTGTTTGAAAGTATTTTATCCACATATCGCAAAATATGTGAAAACCTTTACAAACAGACTACTAAAATGTAGAAGGGAAGTAAGTCATAACCTGCATATCTTAAATCCTATACAGCAGTATTTGTAAAAGTGTGCAAATTCAGTTAACTTGTTCCGCCATCCTAGCCAAGGGGGGTGGGGAGTGCAGTGGGATTCAAGTGTCCAACTACAGTTGAAGGGTGTTTTCTCAAACCAGGCCCCGTTTTCCTGAAGTTTCCTGCCATTCCAGTTCAACCAGCCGCACCAGGTGGGGGTGAGGAAGCACTTTTCCTGCAGCAGCCTCTCCACTGGAGCCCTTCGCTTGTCATTAAGATGACAGGTGGGCTGAAACCGGTGTGGTTCGGTGGATAAAGCATCGGCCTGCAGACTGAAAGGTCCCGGGTTCGATTCCCGTCAAGGGCATGTACCTTGGTTTCGAGCACATCCCCAGTGGGGGGCGTGCAGGAGGTGGCTGATCGATGTCTCTCTCTCTCATCGATATTTCTAACTGTCCATCACTCTCCCTTCCTCTCTGTAAAAAATCAATAATACATATTGCCGAGACCGGTTTGGCTCAGTGGATAGAGCATCGGCTTGCGACTGAAAGGTCCCGGCTTCTATTCCGGTTGGGGGCATGTACCTTGTTTGCGGGCACATCTCCAGTAGGGGGCGTGCAGGAGGCGGCTGATAAATGTTTCTCTCTCATCGATGTTTCTGACTTTCTATCTCCCTTCCTCTCTGTAAAAAAATCAATAAAAATATATTTAAAAAAAAAAAAGATGACAGGTGGCCTATCCCAGCCTCAGACTCGGCTACTCCTTCATGGCTGAGCCCCTCGGAGGGCCACACAGGTAGGCTCCTGCGGTCTGTGCTATGGCATCCCGTGCTATACTCACGCACACAGATGTTTTAAAAAAGTGCCGTTGTGGGTAAGGAAGAAACATTTCTCTGTCCTTGAGGTCCTTTGAGCTGGTCTAATCAAATAGGCATGAGGCAGATTAGCAGGAGAGAATGCCACATTTAATTACATGTGTATGTATGGGAACCCTGCATGCATGGGAGGGTCAGAGACCCCACATACATGAGCAGTTCAGAGACTGAGTCTATGTGATCATTATTACTCTAAAGCAGTGGTCGGCAAACTATGGTTTGCGAGCCACATGCGGCTTTTTGGCCCCTTGAGTGTGGCTCTTCCACAAAATACCACAGCCTGGGCGAGTCTATTTTGAAGAAATGGCATTAAAAGAAGTTTAAGTTTAAAAAATTTGGCTCTCAAAAGAAATTTCAATCGTACTGTTGATATTTGGCTCTGTTGACTAATAAGTTTGCCAACCACTGCTCTAAAGCCACCCAGTCTCAGGAGATGAGCCCAAAACACTGGGTACCTCCTTCAGCCCCGAGACAACAACTCAACCTGGGAGTTCTCTCCGACAGGGACCCCTCTTGGCTCAGCCAGAGGTAGGGACCTCTCTCAGGCGGGGGGTGGGGAGGGTTTTGTTGTTTTTTTGTTTTTTTGTTTTTATATATTGATTTTTTACAGAGAGGAAGGGAGAGGAATAGAGAGTTGGAAACATTGGTGAGAGAGAGACATCGATCAGCTGCCTCCTGCACACCCCTCACGGGGGATGTGCCCGCAACCAAGGTACATGCCCTTGACCAGAATTGAACTCTGGACCCTTCAGTCCACAGGCTGACGCTCTATCCACTGAGCCAAACCGGTTTTGGCACCTACTTTATTTTAAAAGATCAGGGCCTCGGGATGCCAGGTCCTCACCTTGCCTCTGGCCACAACCTCTCTTCTCTAGGGCCTTTGTTCAATGGTAGGGATAGTCATGCACGGACATGAGAAGGAGACCCATGGGGGTGCGAAGTCCATGCAGGAATCTCCACTGTGCCGAGAGAACCACGCTGGCATCATTCAAAACCACAGAGAACCCCTCCTCTCCTGGGAGCTGCTGCCGGCACCAGAAAGGGGCTGGGCCGGAGCGGATCTGCCTATGGTGACCTGCAGTGTGTGGTTCTTGACTTGGTGCAGGGAAGATTTCACAGTGAGTCCAGGTGACTATGAGAGGATGTTTATTAAAGCTGGAGACAGTGAAACAAGGAAGGGCTTAGAATAGAAGTCAGAGAAAAGGGGGCTTTGGTCACAGGTTCAGGGAGTTAGGTCGGGACCAGCTGCCGCTGCTCATTGCTCTCCGGGTGGCAAGTCCGTGGGGACCTTTAGAGTTTAGGAGATGCACACCTGTGGGGAGTGAAGGGTCGGGGAGGAAAGGGCAGGCTCCCAGCAGGGATAGAGTGCCCTGGGACCTCATTGTGATGGTTTTTAAATGCTGGGTGTTTAGGGGCCATCTTAGGGGAGATCGAGATATAATATTCATCAGCTTTTCCAGGTGTGTCCTTTCAGGATCGAGCTACTGATTGGCCAGTGCCAGGTGCAGGGTCATGAGTCAGCACAGCTGGTCCTGCCTGGTTGGCTGCTCTCCTGGGCCTGGAGCTGAAATGCAGCCGAAGGCTGGATGTTATCTTTATGGAGGAAAGGTCAAGGGGTCTAAACTGCATGGGCAGCAGTGTGTTGGGGTCAGCAGTAGGTGGTCAACAGGAAAGAAATGATGCCTGTGTTAGGTGTGGTTACTATTCGCTGAGCCCTTAAATCTAAGTTCGTGCAAGGGGACACCCACTCTTCTTATCTACTCTTCCCCATTTGAAAGATAAGGGATAAAGAACAGTGTCAACCTGGCCAGTGTGCTTAATGGTTAGAGCATCAGCCCTGCACTGAAGGGTCATGAGTTCGATTCTCGGTCAAGAGCATGTACCTGGGTTGCAAGTTCAATCCCCCACCCTAGTCAGGGCATGTGTGGGAAGCAGCCAATTGAAATCTCATTGATATTTCTCCTCTCCCTCATGCCTTCTACTCTTTCTAAAAAAAAAAAAAAATCAATGAAAAAAATAGCCTCGGGTGATAATTAACAACAAAGAATGGTGGTGTGTAGCTTGGCTGAGGAGAGAGGCTCCAAGACCCCTTTGCATTCTTCTAACAGAAAAGATGACCTGCCTGGGGTAACCAGAATCCGCTCAACTCAGAGTAGGAAAATCCATCAGTTCCTTCCAGTCCCAGGGCCCTCTCTGTTGAATCTTTTCACATCCCAAGAATCACCTTTTCAGAACATCTACCCTTTTTCAAAACCCCCGTCATCTGAGCTCTCATGACCGGAGGGAGGAATGGGGGAGTCCAAACCACCCTTCCGGCCTCACCCTGCTCTGCCGCAATGCACACCTCCACCCCGGACCCCTGCCTCCCTACCCCCCATTCAGTCCAAGCCGCAGCTCTCCGGCTGGAGGGCAGGGTCTGGTGCTAGACACTGGGTCCAGGTGGACCACAGTTCTGGAAGAGGGGGAGGAGGGGGCTGAAGGGGCACATTTATATTCATTTTATGAGCATTTTCCTAACGTGATCCTCACGACAGTCCCGACGCAAAGGGAGACCGCTGCCCTCAGAGGCTCAGTGACCTTCCCAAGGAGGAGAATGTAGCCCCGGACCTGCCCCACTTGGCAGGCCAGTGGGTGGGGGCCAGAGTGTGCAGCTTGGAAAGACTTGAAAGCAGACCAGGGAGCCCCGACACAGGGTGCAGCCTCCAAATGGGAGGGCCCCAGGTGGGCATCAAGGACCAGGGATGGGGAAACTGGATGAGGAAATGGGAAGCAGTAGACAAGGCCCCTGGGAGGTCTGACACCAAACAATCCAGGAATGTGTTCAAATGGGGTCGGTATGGGCCCAGGGAGCTGGGGGCGGGAGGGGGGGGGCGGTGGAAGATAACCACAGAAAGGAGCATCAGATGTCACAGCCAGGGACCCAGGACAGAAGCCAGGGAGCCAGGAGGGCTGCACCAGGAGCGTGTGGGTGAGCCCCATGAGGCCTGAGAGCTGCACAGGGCCTCATTGGCGGGGCCCTGTGGGGACGGGACCTGACTCACCCCAGCCCTAAGCCCTCTCCACCTTCATTTCCCCACACTCTGCTCAGCTCCTCAGGGTGACCCCTGACAATTGCACTTGTCTCCCCTGGTCCTCCAGGCGCAGGTCTCAGGCTCACTGGACTCACCAGTGAGTCACTTGCTCCCAGTGCCTGGTTCTCCAACATGTGCACCCAGCCTGCGGACACTTCTCAGGCAGCCCATGGACTGGCAGTCCTTCTCAGGGAGGGAACACACCTAGGTACCTTCCAGAAAGTTGTCAGGTACTAAGCAGACTCCTGAGCCCTTGAGACTTAACCCAGGCCTAGATAACTCTCTAGATACTCCTCCGACTAACCCCATCTTCAGCGCAAACTCCCAGGAGAAGAGTCTCGGGCCTCTGCAGGGCAGCCCCCCAACTGCGAGCTAACATGTTAGGCAGCTTTGGAAAGAAAGAGGAGCATTCGGTTAGTGGTTCTCAAAGTGAAGTCCCAGGACCAGCAGGGGCAGCATCACCTGGGAACCTGGTGAAAAGCAAATGCTCACGCCCAGCCCAGACCTCCTGAGTGACAGCTCTGGGGGTGGGGCCCAGGCTGCAGGTCCATGTGCCTGCAGGGGATTGTGCCAGTCACTCAAGCTGGAGAGCCCTGCATCAGCCCTCTGTGAACACGTCTGCAAAGGTCTCTGGGGGCCGTGGATTCTGGGTGCCTCCCGACACTGCTGAAGAGCAGAAACCCACCACCAGGTTCCCTGGGAGAAGGTGATTCCTGGAAGCCCCAAACCTCTCTGACTTCCCCTCGACATTAACACTGGGGTGAGAAGTCCGAAGCTGAATCAAAGTGGCACTGAGCCATCAGAGATTAAAAAAAAATTAAAGTTCCCAAAATATTATTGTTGGGAGTACTTGGGAAGGCTCTAGTGTGGTGCCTTTTCCACAAATATTATGAGTCACAATAACTGTGTTGACCTTCTTTTCCCTTCGGCAAATAAGGAAACATCTGTTGGGGGTGCTGATATTTGTTTATTTGGGGTGAGCATCATGACAGTGGAAATACTTTGTACGTGATTATAGAACCCTGGGGCGAAGGCACTGCCCCTGAGGAGGCGGGGCGGGGGGGGGGGAGTGATTCGGTAAATCATGTGGACATGCCCTTCCAATTAAGAGGACCCCAATGTGTCAGTCCTTGTTTTTAGGTGACATG
>PVJN01066329.1:0-10026 GCA_004026805.1 Lasiurus borealis
GCTTCACTCTTTTCTTTTCTTTTCTTTTTTTCTTTTTCTTTTTTTGTCAACTGAGTCCTAACGGTATCCAATAATACATTGGTCGAACAGGTTGTTTCTTTCATGTATTTCCCATGCTGGAATGTAAAAGAGCACTGTAGACTAGTTGTAGCATGGCAATTTTCAAGCAAAGTTATGGATATAGAAAAAAAATTAGCTTCCTATTTATGAAAATTTCAAATATGTACAAACTTAAATAAAATCTACATATATATATATAAAGTCAGTGACTGCAACGACCAGAACATCTGATGATCAGTCAGTATTGTGCCCACTGTGGCCAGCAAATCAGCCTAATCAGAGGGTGTGCCCACCAGCCAACCTCCCACAGCCCCTGCCACTGATGGACTCTCCCACCCTAAGCAAGGATGGGGCCCGCCAGCCAAATGCTCCACCACATCCCTTGCCCTTCCCCCCAGCCAGCCCTACCCATGATCATCCAGCCCCTCCCCTGATCGTCCCACCCCACCACAATAGGCCTCAAGCCCCTCCCTCTTGCTGGCCACACTCTCTATGGGCTCCCACCACCATGATTGACCCAGACTCTCACTCCTGTTTCCCCCCACTAATAGAGGGTGGGGCCAGCTGGCCAATCTCCTGCATCCCCTCCCCGCAGCAGCTGCAATCCTGCTCTCAACCTCACCCCAATAGGGGTGGGCTGCCAGCCAATCTCTTGCATTCCCTCTCCCCAGCTGGCCCTGCCCTCAGTGACCACCCAACACACTGATTGGCCCTTCTTCTGATAGCTGGCCCTTCTCCTGATAGCCCTCCAACCCCAATAGGGGATGAGGCCAGCTAGCAACCTTCTGGAGCCCCTCCCTCTGTCCAGCCCCACCCCAGGTCAACCCCCTCCCCCAATCATGGGCAGGGCCAACTGGCTAACCACTCATGGCCACCCTTCAGGCCACTGGCCCCCAGTCAGCTCCACAATCCCTATCAGGGTCGTGGCCTGCCAGCCAATCACTGATTGCCCCTCCCCAAAACTGGCCTGGCCCTGATTGGGCCCCCATTTGGTCGCCCCACTATCCTCCCTGCTGGGTTGGTCACCCCTCACTGCCACCCTCTGCCAGCCTTATCATCCCTCACTGCCCCTCCTGGTGGCCTGGTCACCTCATGAAACCTGCTGTTCAGCTGCTGGTAGTCTTTCACTAACCCCCTGCCATCCTGGTGGCCCCACACAGCCTGCTGCTCAGATGTTTAGTCAACCCCCTCTAACCACCCCTGCGAAACTGGTTGCCCCATGCAGCCTGCTTCTCAGTTGTTTGGTCGTCCCTCACTAACCACTCTCCTCCTGCTTCCCCCACCGCCGACCTTGTCACTCCACACAGCCTGTTTGGTCATCTCTGGTTGTTTCGGATGTGACAGCCCTTGGCTCTTTATATATATTATCAAATCAATGTTCAAATTTCCAAGTGTCTCACAAATGTTTTGTTTATACAGCTTATTTGTTTCAATCAGAATCCAAATAAGGCCCATGTATTACAATGGAATTGACATGTCCTTAACCTTTTAATCTATAGGTTTCCTTCCAAATGAAAACAGAAATTTTAATACATAATAATAAGCATAGTTGCAGCCCTATAAGTAGGAGATTATCAGGATGAAATATAACTGAAGGATGTGGTTGTATTTCATCCTGATATACAACACTCCAGTCCCCCTGGAATATGAGATTTGGTACCAGAAGTACAAGGACCATTTTCACTCATAGAGAGTCCATCGACCAGCTCACATTTTGCTGAACATCAGCTATAGGTGAGCCACTGGACTTTACATTATGAGAAAACAAGAGGCATTTAATAAGAGGCCATTATCTCTGCCTCAAAGTCCTTAGAATCCAATAGAGTAAATTACATTAAATGTTTGAAATGTTCCATGGTAGTGCAAGAATCAAGGCTAGCCACCCAGGAGATGTCCATGAATCATTGGGCCATTTGAATTTGTAGGTCATTCTTAATTTTTTTTTTTGGATCTAGATATTATCTTTAAGTTCTTCCAAAGCAAATAATTCCAATCTAAATTCTATTCAAAAAACCAAACCACCTAAGCAAAATAACATGGTCCATTTAGTTGGTCTGAATAAATACAGTAATTTATAGTCGATTAATGCTTTTTGAACAACCCCCTTATGATCTGCATTGTACAAGGTGATAATGCATCATGGGATGGGTATGTAGCACATACTTCCTCTCCTGTACATCATAATTACTCTGGGGGCTAAGATTTGTACACATAAAATGAACTAAATTAGAGAGAAAGTGCTGAATGTTTTTCAGTGGGTGAATAGGGGAGAGAGTCCTATGACATGGACCTGAACCTTCAAATTTCTTTATTGCTATGCAACTCCAGACCATGTTTCCTTTCTTAAAGGCTCAGGTTCCTCTGCAAGTATTCAGTAGAAGGATTAGTCTCTACAGACAACTTTACTGCCACTAAATAGTATTGATTCTCTATCCAGGGCTGTGACATTTTTTCACATAAAACTTTTAAAGACAGTTAAACTTTGGTTATATTTGCACACAAAAACAACAAAACTTATTGAGATGTTTACAGGCAACAGAGGTTACAAAACAGCAACCCATGGTTTGAACATGGCCTCTAGATATGTTTTATTTGGTCTAGTTTGAATCAGTTGCTAATATTTTAACCATCCTATATAATAAAGGGCTAATATGCAAATTGACCAAACAGCAGAAAGACGATTCACTATGACACGCACTGATCACCAAGGAGCAGATGCTCAATGCAGGAGCTGCAACCTGGTGGGCAGTGTGCTCCCCCAGGGTGAGTGCTGCTTAGCCAGAAGCCAGGCTCATGGCTGGCAAGAACTGCAGTGGTGGCGGGAGCTTCTCCTGCCTCCACAGCAGCACTAAAGATTTCCAACTGCAGGATTAGGCCCACTCCCTATGGGATTGTCAGTCAGACATCTCCAGGACTGTGAGAGGGTGCAGGCAGACCAGGGTGAGGGATCCTCCCGGGTGAACGAAATTCATGCACCGGGCATCTGGTTTCACATAACACTCCAGATGTCCGCTGTGACATTCTGACACATTGGATATGGGTTTCCGTCAGAACAGTTTACTGTGGCTGAATGGCAGGTACTCTATAGTCCTCCAGAGTCTCATTAGTTTACCTTTACACTGGTGGCTTTCCTGTTTGGGGGCTGGAGGTCTGTGAGTCTAACACCCTCAGTCTATAGTCTATTCCAGTCCTTATCCCTTTATTATATCAGCCTTTCATCCAAGATGTTATTTGGTATTTTTTGTTTTTTATCAACAAAATTTTCTGTTGCTTGCCTACACAAATGTGATGATTTTGTGGTGCCTCTACCAACTCAAAGAAATGGAATTCACAGGTTCACTAAGAACAAAATACAGCCTCTTGCTCCCAAATGCACTACGCCACTAGCCATTTATCTTCTGGTACAATCAGGAAGTTAAAAACTGAAGTATCTTGCCGAGACCAGTTTGGCTCAATGGATAGAGCGTCAGACTGGGGACTGGAGGGTCCCATGTTCGATTCCGGTTGGGGGCATGTACCTTGCTTGCAGGCACATCTCCAGTGTGGGGCGTGCAGGAGGCGGCTGATCGATGTCTCTCTCTCATTGATGTTTCTGACTTTCTATCCCTCTCCCTTCCTCTCTGTAAAAAATCAATAAAATATATTTTAAAAAAATATATGGTTCTTGTGATTGTTTTTCTCTGAACACTGTATTTTTAACAACTGGCACTTATTTGCTCTTACCTAATATGAAAGAAACATATTAATTGTAGAAGCTTTGAACAGTGCAAAATGCATAAATTATCTTAGTCATATTTTGTTCTAGTCTTCTTCTATACATATGTACTTTGCTAAGTGGTTTCAATAATATAATTAAAGTTAAAATTTCACTTAATAATGTAAAATGAGCACTGCCCTATTCTAGTAACTATTCTTTGAAAATGTAATTTCTAATGGCTGCTAAATATTTTAACACAGGGATATCCTGTGTTAAATTGATTTTAATAAATGGTATTGTAATGAATATTTTTGTATTTATATCTTTGTTCCCATCTTTGGTATTTTCATTGGATGCATTTGTAGAAATAATATATATATTTTCACAACTTTAAAAATATATGACAATAGGATAGTGTCGAGAGAATCCAAGATGGTGGCATAGGTAAACACCTACACTGCTGCCTCACACAACAATTTCAAAACTACAACTAAAAGACAGAACAGACATCATCCAGAACCACAGAAAATCTGGCAGAGTGGAAATTCTACAACTAGAAGGAAAGAGAGGGGCTCATAGAGACCCAGAGGAGCTGCAAAAAGCTGAGGTATGGAGATGTGCGTGTGGAGAGAGCAGGTGACGGCGAACCTGGCTGGCTTTCTCTGGCAGGAGGGAGACGGAGACTCTCAAAGGCATTGAACTCCTTATCTTATGACATTAAACCCCAGATCCAGCCAAAACTCATACGGGCAGAGTTTGGACTGTGAAGGGGGAGAAGTGCACGGAAATTTAGGGGAGTCACAAAAGATCAGAAGTCTGGTGGTGCGCACGGCACTGCGCACAGAGGACTGACTGCTGATTGTGCCGCTGGCATTCACGACTGGGCGGGAGACAGCCCCTTCCAACTGTGCCACTTCTAACTCCACTATACCCCAGTTTTGGGCAAAACCCTGGGGACCCAGACTTGTGTGGTCCTGGAGCACAGAGGAGCCAGAGGGGCAGCAGTCTAGAGGCACTGTGAGAAAGAACACGTGCGCACACAGGGACTGTTCCAGCGATTACCCAGTCACGTGAGACTCCGAGGCCGTGGAGGATGGGCCCGAGTGGAAGGCAAGGTGGTCCATAAGCCCTGAGACTCCACCCATCCCAAGCTCAACACAGAGGCTTTTGCAGTTTTGCAACTCTTGTATCATAAGGCGGAATCCAACACAGAAGTTCTCACAAGAGAAGGGATCACAAACAAAAGAAATGGAGGAAAACAAACGACTGGATATAAGAGTTCAAAACCATGCTTATAAGGTTTTTAAGAATATCCTAGAAAAGTTAGATAAAGTTAGCAAGTCCCAAGAGGAGATGAAAAAGGACCAACTAGAGATGCAAAAGATCCAACTAGAGATGATAAAGGACCAAATATAAATTAAACATACACTGACTGAAATAAAAAATTGTGGTGATCCCGGAGAGCCCAGGTGGACAGAAGCAAACAAGAGCTTGCCTTTTCCCCTTATTTTTCCCCTGACAGCGGGGTTTTTGTGTACATAAGTTACCTCTAATATTAGACTCTTGAAGAGGAGGTGGTTTTCTGGCAGGGTCAATAGTGCATACTGTTCCAGAGTACAAGACAGTTTTATCAAATACAGGAGGTTCTGCTCTTAGAATGTTGCTGAGGCGGAAAAGAACAGATTGTCCCAAGCATGGTCTTTTTGCTTATATAAACAGTTCTGTGCTTATAAAAGGGATGCAACTAATAAACTCGGCGCGACAGTTTCGCACTGTCCGCCCTCCCGGTAACTAAGAGTCTGTGTTTCTTTTAATCCTCACCCCTCTCTTCAGGTGCCTCTCGACTGTAGTGCCGGCAGGCTCTGGCAAAAAATATTATACAGAGTCCTAACAGCAGACTAGAGAAAAACAAAAATCAAGTCAAAATTTTGAAATATAAAGAATCAGAAACATTCAACTGGAAAAGCAAGAAGAGAAAAGAATTAAAAAAATGTGAAGATAATGTAAGGAACCTCTGGGACAGCCTCAAGCGTACCAACATCAGAATTGTGGGGGTGCCAGAAGAAGAGAGAGAGCAAGATACCGAAAACCTACTTAAAGAAATAATGACTGAAAACTTCCCACATCTGGTAAAAGAAATAGACTTACAAGTCCAGAAAGCACACAGAACCCCATATAAAAGAAATCCAAAGAGGACCACACCAAGACACATCATCATTAAAATACTAAGAGCAAAAGACAAAGAGAGGATATTAAAAGCAGCAAGAGGAAAACAGTTCATTACCTACAAAGAAACACCCATATGAATGTCAGCTGATTTCTCAACAGAAACGAGACAGACCAGATGGGAGTGGCAAAAAATATTCAATGTGATGAATATCAAAAACTTAAAACAAAGATTACTCTACCCACCAAAGCTATCATTCAGAATTGAAGGGCAGATAAAGAGCTTCAGAGATAAGAAAAAGCTAAAGTAGTTCATCAACTCCAAGCCAGTATTATATGAAATGCTGAAAGGTATTCTTTTAGAAGAGGAAGAAGAAAAAGGTAAAAGATAAAAAATTATGAAGAACAAATACATATCTATCAACAAGTGAATCTAAAAATTAAGTGAATTAAAAATTTGATCAACAGGATAAACTGGTGAATATAATAGAATCGGGAGCACAGAAAGGGAGTGGACTGATAATTCTCAGGGGGAAAGGAGGGAGGGGTGTACAGGGAATGACTGGACAAAAATTATACACCTATGGACTCATCAATGCGGGGGTGGGGAGGTAAGGGTAAAGGGAGGGAGGGGAGCTATGGAGGGGAAAAAAGAGAGACAAATGTATTAATCTGAATAATAAAGATTTAATTAAAAGATATATATATGTGTATATATATATATATATATATATATGATAATAAACAATACTCTGAGAATTGTTTTCTCATCAATATTGTGCACGCATGATTAAAAGCTGTGTTGACTCAAATTCATTCATCTACTAGGCAGTGTAATAATCAAAACTGTTTTTGTGTTTCTAGGCATTTTCAGATGAATTTGACAGAAAGGCTAATGGAAATTCCATCAGTGACAAAATTCCCAAGACTCAGAATACACAAGGTTTCAGCAAAGATAACTTTTCATTTTTTCTGTATTTATTTTATTCTTTTTTGTTGTTCTTCTTCTTTGGGGTTCAGAAAAAAATTTAAATTAAGAAATTATTTCTAGTTGTTAAATGACTATTTAATGATAAGTGAAGAAGGCAGTGATGGTTTTTATGAAAATACTAAAGGCCCAGTGCATGAAATTTGTGCACAGTGTGTGTGTGTGTGTGTGTGTGTGTGTGTGTGTGTGTCTCAGCCCAATCTGCACCCTCTCCAATCTGGGACCCCTCCAAGGGATGTTTGACTGCCTTCGTAGACCCATTACCACTGGGATCGGGCCTACACAGGCAGTCAGACATTTCTCTCACAATCCAGGACTGCTGGCTCCAAGCTCTTGCCTGTCTGCCTGCCTGTCTAATTGCCCCTAACTGCTTCTGCCTGTCAACTTGATCACTCCCTAACCACTCCCCTGACAGCCTGATCAATGCCTAAATGCTCCCCTGCCAGTCCTATTGACCCTAACTGCCTTCCCCTGCTGGCCTGGTTGCTCCCAACTGTCCTCTCCTGCAGGCCTGGTTGCCCCCCTCCCACTACCCTCCTCTGCAGGCCCAGTCGCCTCCAACAGCCCTTCTCTGCCAGCTGGGTCACCGCTAACTGCCCTCCCCTGCTGGCCATATTGTGGCAGCCATCTTGTGTCCACATGGGGACGGACATCTTTGACCACATGGAAGCTGCCATCTTGTGTGTGGGAGTGATGGTCAATTTGCATATTGCTCTTTCATTAGATAGGATATATTTGTGAGAAAGGAGATATTAAATCATAATCTATATACTCAGGCATGCAAGACACTGGCCATTATTGATAATCTTGAGTAGAAGATTAAGCAGAGGGCTTTAAGTAGTGATGAGGTTACTATTTTCTAAGGATGATGTGACCTGTGCTTTTGGAAATAGACACATTTAAAGAGACAATACCAACCAAATGCTTTTTCTCTGTCAAATTTGCTGGTACATGTTTGGCTTTATCTTATTTGGAGTTTTCTGAGGCTTCTTGAAACTCAATATGTGTGTCTTCCATCAAATTTGGGAAATTTTCAGCCTTTTATTCAAATACTTTTCTTGCACTTGTCTCTCTCTCATCTCCTCTGGTACTCCAATAACATGAATGTTAAACCTTTTGATAGTATCCTGCCAGTCCCTGAGGATCTGTTTTTTTTTGTTGTTGTTGTTATTTTTCTCTGTTCTTCTGATTGGATAATTTTTATTGATCTACTTCAAAGTTCACAGACTCATTTCTCTGTCTACTGTTCAGCCTAGCCAATGAATTTTTGAAATTTCAGACATTGTATTTTTAAGTGCTAAAATGTCCATTTGATTCTTAATTTATATTTCTCTGCAGAGATTCCTATTTTTCCACTCATTCCAAATCATTTCTGTTCATTCAAATACACTTACTTTGACCTCAGGGAGCATATTTATAGTAGACACTTTAAAGTCTTTGATAAGTCCAACATCTGGATCATCTTGAGATAAGCATCTATATTGAGTTTCTTTATCCTTGACAACTGTTCACATTTTCTTGGTTCTTTGTATGATAAGCAGTTTGGATAATAGGCTGGTTATTTTCATTTTTATGTTGTGACACTTGGGTCTTGTTAAAAATCTCCTGGAAAATGGTAATTGTTTTTAGCAGGCAGTTAGTCAGTTAAGTTTATCCTAACAGTTCTGTCTCACCTTCTATGGGCAGTGTTCCCATGTCACGGCAGTTCTCAGAGCCGTTGTTGTGCTCCTGGGGACGGATCCCCCATGTGTAGCTCCGTGGTGGGCTTAGGATTTATTCCCGTTTGTCACAGGACAGGGGTCACCTTCTCCAGTTATCCCCTCAGCACAACTCCCCTCATACTCTTGGCTCACAGGAGTCCATTTTCTAGGCCTCTCCCCAGAGAGACCGTTTTCTCTTGGCATGTAAGTTGCCTGTTCTGTTGCTGCATAACTTTGTGTGATCAGGGTTGTCCTTGGGCAAAGTAAGGAGAGAGGAGAGAGAGAGAGAAAAATAACAGGGATTTCCCCCACACAGCCATGTGCTCTTTTCAAACCACAAGGGCCCCTTTTTCTGGATCTTCTGGACAGAAATACAGAATGTCTCTAAGAGTTTTAACTCCCTGTGGTACCACTGTGGAGTTCTGCAGCGAGTGCCACCTTGTGGTAAGCTGGATTTAAAAATATAAATATGGAAAATAAGGAAGATCCCTGCCACAGTCTTTAGCTCACAGGGTCCCCTTTTCTCAATCCTCTGGCCCCACGCAGGGATCCTGGGAGAGTTTTGCTGCCTGTGCTAATTGTGCAATTCCAAAGCTGGGAGAGAAAAGAGGAAAATTTTAAAACTCCCCTCTTTACAGGTTGCCTCTTCAGGTTTTGACTCCCCTGCACAATGTGCCTGCTGTTGCTTACTTTTCAGTCCTCAGACAGTAGATATTGTATTTGCCCCTTGTTCTAGTTGTAATCAGTTGATAGGCTCTCGTGGGCTGACTTCACCTAGGCCAGCACAAGAAGCCCAGGTTTGATGTTTTATCCTATCTAATAAAGAGAGAATATGCTATTGTCCCTCATCCCATAACAAAGTTGGTGGACCCCACAGCCAATAAGAAGTGAATATGCTAATTAACTACCAAGCCCCCAAAGATGGCATCACCCACAGCCACAGTATGGCCGACAGGGAAAGGCCATCAGGCCAGCAGGATCAGGCAGTTGGATGAGGGGTGGCGGGGGAGAGGGAGAACCAGGCCTGCAATGGAGGGTAGTCATGGGTAACTGGGCCAGCAGAGAGGGCAGCTGGTGGGAACCAGGCCTGCAGGGGAGGGCAGGTGTGGGGGGGACTAGGCCTGCAGGGGAGGGCAGTTGGGGGGGACTGGGCCTGCAGCAGAGTACAGTTAGGGATAAGCAAGCCTGCAGCGGAGTGCAGTTAGAGATGACCAGACCTACAGCGGAGTGCAGTTAGGGATGACTAGGCCGGCAAGGGAACAGTTAGGAATTGATCAGGCTGTTAGGGAAATGGTTAGGGGGTGATCAGGCTGGCAGGCAGAAGTGGTTAGGGATAATCAGGCAGGCAGGTAGGCGAGCAGTTAGGAGCCAGCAGTCCAGGATTGTGAGAGGGATGTCTGACATCCCTTGAGGGG
>PVJN01066330.1:0-10035 GCA_004026805.1 Lasiurus borealis
GAGCAGGTGGGCAGGCAGAGTGGTTAGGGGTAATCAGGCAGGCAGGTAAGCAGCTGGAACTAACAGTCCTGGATTGTGAGAGGGATGTCTGACTGTCTGTTTAGGCCTAATCCCTGCAAACCAGCAGGACATCTTTCGAGGGGTTCCAGATTGAAGAGAGTGCAAGCCAGGCTGAGGCACACCCGCCCCTGCCCCATGCACAAATTTCATACACTGGGCACTAGTCCCATCTAATAAAGAGGGACTATGCTAATTGACCATCACTCCTTCACAAAGATGGCTGGACCCATAGCTGAGGCCAAGTTCCCATCAGAGCCTTAATGAGCAATCAGCAGGGACCTGAGGCTACACCCTCCCCCACCCCCATGGGGCTTGACAGGGGAACCTCAGGCTTCACTCCCCGCCCTGGCATCAGGTTTGGGGACCTCAGTCCACAACCCCAAACCCCAGTGCCAGGACAGGGGACCTGAGGCCACAAGCCCCGCCTGGCAGGGCTTGATGGGGGACCTCAAAGTGCACTTCCCATCCTGGTGCTGGGCTAGGGGACCTCAGGCTGCTCTCCCTGCCCCAGTGCCAAGTCAGGGGACCTCAGGCCATGCCCCCCACTAGGTGGGGCTTGACAGTGGACCTCAGGCCACAACCCCACCCCAGCACTGGGCCAGGGGACCTGAGGCTCCCACCCCTTCCTAGCTGGACTTGACAGGGGACTTCAGGCTGTGCCCCTTACCCAGCAGGGCTTGACGAGGAACCTCAAAATGTACCCCTAGTGCTGGGTTGGGGAAACTCAGGCCATGCCCCCACCCAGCAGGGCCTGACAGAGGACCTGAGGCTGCACCCTCCTCCCAGTGCTGGGCTGGGGGACCTGAGGCTGCACCCCCGCCCCCTGCCTGGTAGGGCTTGATGGGGGACCTCAGGCCATTCGCCCCACCCAGTGGGCCTTGACAGGGGATCTCAGGCTGTGTCCTCCACCTGGTGGGGCTAGCTGGAAGACCTCAAGGCACACCCCTCACCACGGTCTGAGCTGGAGGACCTCAGGCCATGTCCCCCATACTGGCACCGGGCCAGGGAACCTGAGGTTACACTCCCTGCCTGGCAGGGATTGACAAGGTTGGGGTGGGACTGGCCGGATCTGGATCTAGCCCAATGTGTGGGGCCACCTGGTTCTGGGACTCGCACGACTTTGAGGTGCATGTGGGTGGGCGGGGACATGACTCTGGTCCCGTGGTCTGCCCCAGACTCTGATAGGAGGAAGGTTTTCATATACATTTTACTGATTTTCTTTTATCTCTGACACTTCTATTATAGAGAAAGGGCAAATAGCAATATTAAATATTTCCTCTAATTAATCCCCTTTTAATGTGCACGAATTTTGAAAACTAGGTCACTAGTATATAATAAAACCCTAATATGCAAATTGACTGATCAGCAGAACATCTAGTTGCTATGACACACACTGACCATCAAGGGAAAGACGCTCAATGCAAGAGCTGCCCCCTGGTGGTCAGTGTGCTCCCACATGGGGAGTGCTGCTTAGCCAGAAGCTGGGCTCACAGCGGGCTAGCACAAGAGCTTCTCCAACCTCTGCAGCAGCACTAAGAGGCAGCGAGAAGGCAGGCAGTAAGGAGCGAGGGTTCACGGGCTATAAGAGGGCACAGGCTAGGCTGGGAAACCCCCACTCCCAGTGCACAAAGATCATACAGTGGGCCTCTAGTAAAAAATATACTTTTTAAAATAATAAAAGTCTGTTTCTAAAACAAAGTCACCTTTATGTGTCTTACCTTCCCCTGAATCTCAGCTCTTTTGTGATCTAAACACAGCTCTTTGGCTCTCATGAGCTGCAGTGTCTCCTGAGCTAACATGAGCTTGAGTCTTTCTAGCCTGGGAGTTGCTGTGGCCCAGGCAGCCTGGCCAAACCTCTTCTCATCCTGTTCCATTTGCTTCTGCATCCCTGTTGGATTATAACGGATAAAATAAAACTTAATTACAGCTCACTACAAAGTGAAAATTTAATCCTGAGCTAATCCTTTATTCCCTCCTATATTACCTGCAAAACATCCCTTTTAGAAGAAAGTTTATTTTAATGACTTTTTTATCACACAGGTAATACATAGTCGTTAGTATAAAACTTCAGATATCTGGCTGTTTTTTAGAACAAGGCAAATAATCATGAATCTCACCTTCTTGTAATTGCTTCTTACATTTTGGTGCATATACCTCAAGACTAGACAGACAAGGTTATAGAGATAGTTTGATCAAGTAAACCCCACAGGGTAGGGCAAGAGTAGCTTTACAGTTGTTCATATAGGAAATAATAGTCTGGCCCTAACTGGTTTGACTCAGTAGATAGAGCGTCGGCCTGTGAACTCAAGGGTCCCAGGTTCGATTCCAGTCAGGGGCATGTACCTTAGTTGCGGGCACATCCCCAGTAAGGGGCGTGCAGGAGGCAGCTGATCGATGTTTCTTTCTCATGGATGTTTCTAACTCTCCCTCTCTCTTTCTTTCCATAAAAAAAAAAAATCAATAAAATATGTTTTAAAAAAATAAGAAAAGAAAATAATAATCTGGCTGATGTGGCTCCATGGTGAGGAAAGACCTATGAACCAGGAGATTATGGTTCAATTCCCGGCCAGGGCACATACCTGGTTGCAGCACAATGCCCAATAGGGGTTATGCAGGAGGCGGCCGATCAATGATTCCCTCTCATCATTGATGTTTCTACTTTTCTCTCCCTCTCCCTGAAATCAATACAAAAAACTTATTAAAATAAAGCAAAAAATATATATAATAATTAACAAATATCACAAGGATAAACTTGTTTCACATATTCACAACTGTAAATCTACCTTTGCCTCACCTTGTATATCTTGTTTCTTTCACTTATTGTATCATGGAACTCTTGCCATGATAAAACAGAGAATCATGCTTAGTAGCCGTGTGATATTCTGTTGTATGAATATATTATGATTTAACAAACTGGTTGACAGACAATGTTTTTTCCTTTTTGGAACTATCACCAACAATGACTTAAGATAAAAGACAAACATCTCTTACCCAGCCTATAGGACTGGCAGGGTCTCATCCTGTGGTCTTGCTCGCGCTGTCTCACCCGCACACTCTCCCCCCACGTTCTCCGCACTCTGCTCCAGCCCCACGGCGTTCTCAAAGGTCCTCACACTTGCTGGCTCCCTCACACAGAGGGCCTTTGTCAGTGCTATTCCTCCTGCCTAGAACACTCTTCCCTCACCTTGTTGTGTTCTCAAGTCCCATTTGCCCTTCAGATATCAGAGCCACTGCCACTTCTCTAAGACCCCTGCTGCCCACTCTGATGGGAGTCTAAGTTTCCTCTCAGCTCAGAACCCCCTATTTATCTTCTTCATGGGCTTGTTGCCACTGCCATTTCCCCATGCATGTGGATGAACATGCAACTGAGATTTATCTCCCTCAGCACGCTGGTCAGTGTCTGTTTATGCACAGCCTCATACTGAACCCCCAGGACCTAGTGCCTGGTACTAAAGAGACACTCAGATATTTTGTTTTGTGTTTAATCAAATGAAAATTGCATATATGTTAGTATAGCATCTTAAATGATTACCTGCTAATGCTTTTACTGTTTCTTTAAAATAATTTACTGTGATGTCCTGAATAGAGACTATGGCTTCGTCAGCCTGTCTGGCCCACTCCCGGGCTTCCTTCTGCAGAGCCACTATCCTTTTAGGACCTAGATTGTCCTCATCCAAGGATTTCTATAGAAAGAACGGAAAATTGCACGAGTAAGAAAGAATAGCAATGTTCGGACTTTGGGAAAGGGAAAGGAAACTGGTCGCATTCAACTACATTTATTGCTACTACTCAATCAATAAAATTTCATAAATTCAGCAAGTCCTTATTGAGAATGAATAAGGCTCCAAGGTGGCTGGAAGTCAAAGGGATTCTCTGGGTTATAAAGGGGAAAAAACCAACAACTCTACTTTTACTTTGCATTACCCAAGTAACTTTTTCTAGAGAGGAATGCAGTCAAGTTATGTTTCTCTGCTAATAATAATACACAGTTTAAATGAGATCTGTGTTAAGCACTCAACATGGGCCTGGTACACAGCACTCAAGTGTTAGCTGTTGCTATGGTTTCTTTTAGGAACACAAAGCTTTTCAATAGGATGATTCTTTTCTAAAGGGAAAAAATAATACAATAACCCAACAGAGGCCGGCCGGCGTGGCTCAGTGGTTGAGCATCACTGACCCATGAACCAGAAAGTCACGCTTCGATTCCCACTCAGGGCACATGCCTGGATTGCAGGCTCAATCCCCAGTGTGGAGCATGCAAGATGCAGGTAATCAATAATTCTCTCTCATCACTGATGTTTCTTTCTCTTTCGCCCTCTCCCTTCCTCTTTGAAATCAATAAAAATATATATTTTAAAAAATAACCCAAAAGATGGTAAAATATGTACATTCATGATTATGGCATGTATTCTGTCATACAGCATCCAAATTCTTCTGCAAAGGTAGTGATGTCAAAAATATACTCAGGTGAGCCATCAGAGAAATATAAGTCAAAACTACAATGATCTACCCCTTCAGATCCACTCAGATGGTTCTAACAAAAATGATATAATTCCACATTTTGGCAATGATATAGACAAACTGGAAACCTCATTTACTACTGTTGGGAATGTAAAATGGGGCACTGGTTTTGATAAACAGTCTGGCAGTTGGATTCAAAGGTTAAGCATAGAATTACCATATGACTGTAGAATTTCTAGGCAAGAGAAATGAAAACACATATCTACATAGAAACTTGACACAAATGTTCCTAACAGCATTATTTACAATAGCCCAAAAGTGGAAACTCAAAAGTCCATCAACTGTTAAATAGTTAAGCTGTATTTCCTGAAAGTGAATATTATTTGGCAATATAAAGAAGTGAAGTTCAGATACATACTACCACATGGATGGACTTTGAAAGCATTATGCTACATAAATGGAGCCAGACCCCAAGGATCACATATTACATGAACCACAGAAGGTGAAATGTCCAGAAAAGGGAAATCCGTAGAGGCAGAAAGCAGTCTGGTGGTTGCCCAGAGTTGGAGGAAAATGGAGAGTGACTGCTAATGGGTAGTTTCTTTTTGGGGTGATGAAAACGTCCTGGAAGTAGACAGTGATGGCTACACAACTCTGAAAATACTAAAACCCACTGAATTGTGTACTTTAAATAGATTCATTACATCTCAATAAAGCTGTTATTTAAAGAAAGAAAAAATATATGTAAGAAGTAAAGATTATCCAAATAATAGACTTTTGAAATAATGAACAGAACAGATTGGAGTAGCATGTGTTTCTTCTAAAGATGATGTCGTGTTTACAGTATAAAATAGCTGGTGGAGGTCATAGGTATGGGAGGATGGCCCAGGGCAGGGGACAGAGACCAGGTGATCACTCTGATGTCTTCTGTTTCTGGTGGGGTGAGACCCAAGGAGCGCTACTGAAGCCCTGGGCTCAGATTAGTTTATAACACTGGAAAGGATACTATTCTAACTAGTCACAGGGTTCAATGAAGTAAGAGTGATGACAGCATCTTCTAAATTAAATTACTGAATTACAACCCAGGGCCTTGCTGCTGAAAGTTTCATCTTGTTTCTCAGAAATTTGCACATGTCCTTAGAGGAGGAAAATAAGCTAAATAAGCATCATATCAAAAAGAAGTCATCAGCAAAAAAATCCTTGAAAGTCTGCCAAAATCTGAATGTATTAAGAAGATGGGAACCAAGATGGCGGCATAGGTAAACACCTTCACTGCTGCCTCGCACAACAATTTCAAAACTACAACTAAAAGACAGAACGGACATCATCCAGATCCACAGGAAAGCTGGCTGAGTGGAAATTCTACAACTAGAAGGAAAGAGAGGGGCTCACAGAGACCCAGAGGAGCTGCAAAAAGCTGAGGTACGGAGACGCGCGCGCTGGCTGGCTTTCTCTGACAGGAGACTCCCAACGGCAATGAACCCCTTATCCTACAACACTAAACCCCAAGTCCAGCCGAATCTCATACGAGGGGAGTTTGGATTGTGAAAAGGGAGAAGTGCATGGAAATTTGGGGGAGTCGCAGGAGGGCAGAAGTCGGGTGGCACACACAGCACTGTGCGCAGAGGACCGACTGCTGATTGTGCCGCTGGCTTTCACAGGAGGGCAGGAGACAAAGCATCCCAACTGCATCACCTCTAACTCCACTAAACCCAAGATTCGGGCAAAGTCCTGGGGATCCAGATTCATATGGTCCCGGAGCACAGGGGAGCCAAAAAGGCAGCAGTCTAGAGGCACTGCGAGAGTGAGCACACAGGGACCTCTCCTGCGATTACCCAGTCACATGAGACTCGGGGGTCATGTAGGGCAGGGCCGATTGGAAGGCAAGGCGGTCCCTTAAGCCCTGAGACTCCACCCATCCCAAGCTCACCAGAGAGGCTTTTGCAGTTTTGCAAGTCTGTCATCATGAGGCTGAATCAACACAGAAGTTCTCCCGGCATAGTGAAAATGCCGAGACAAGGGAAGAGATCACAAACAAAAGAAATGGAGGAAAACAAACGACTGGATATAGAGTTCAAAACCACACTTATAAGGTTTCTCAAGAATATCCTAGAAAAGTTGGGTAAAGTTAGCGAGACCCAAGAGGAGATGAAAAAGAACCAACTGGAGCCGAGACCGGTTTGGCTCAGTGGATAGAGCGTCGGCCTGCGGACTGAAAGGTCCCAGGTTCGATTCCAGTCGGGGGCATGTAACTTGTTTGCGGGCACATCTCCAGTGTCGGGTGTGCAGGAGGCGGTAGATCAATGTCTCTCTCTCATCGTTGATGTTTCTGACTTTCTATCCCTCTCCCTTCCACTGTGTAAAAAAATCAATAAAGTATATTAAAAAAAAAAAGAACCAACTAGAAATTAAACATACACTAACTGAAATAAAAAATATTATACAGAGACCTAACAGCAGACTAGAAGAAGGCAAGGATCAAGTCAAAAATTTGAAATATAAGAATCAGAAAACACTCAACAGGAAAAGCAAGAAGAGAAAAGAATCCAAAAATGTGAAGATAATGTAAGGAGCCTCTGGGACAGTTTCAAGCATACCAACATCAGAATTGTGGGGGTGTCAGAGGAAGAGAGAGAGAGAGCAAGATACTGAAATCCTATTTAAAGAAATAATGACTGAAAACTTCTCACATCTGGTAAAAGAAATAGACTCACAAGTCCAGGAAGAACTCCATAATAAAAAGAATCCAAAGAGGACCACACCAAGACACATCATAATTAAAATACCAAGAGCAAAAGACAAAGAATATTAAAAGCAGCAAGAGAAAAACAGTTCATTACTTACAAGGGAGCACCCATACGACTGTCAGCTGATTTCTCAACAGAAACGATGCAGGCCAGACGGGAGTGGCAAGAAATATTCAAAGTGATAAGTAGCAAGAACCTACAACCAAGATTACTCTATCCAGCAAAGCTGTCATTCAGAATTGAAGGGCAGATAAAGAGCTTCACAGAAAAGAAGAAAAAGCTAAAGGAGTTCATCAACTCCAAACCAGTATTATATGAAATGCTGAAAGGTACTCTTTTAGAAAAGAAAGAAGAAAAAGGTAAAAGATAAAAAATTATGAACAACAAATACGTATCTATCAACAAGGGAATCTAAAAATTAAGTGAATTAAAATTTTGATCAACAGAATAAACTGGTGAATATAATAGAATCGGGAGCACGGAAAGTGAGTGGATTGATAATTCTCAGGGGGTAAGGGGTGAGGGGTTTACAGGGAGAGACTGGACAAAAATCATACACCTATGGATGAGGTCAATGGGAGGGAAGTAAGGGCAGAGGGAAGGGTGGGAGCTAGGTGGAGGGGTGCTATGGAGGGGAAAAAAGAGAAACAAATGTAATAATCTGAATAATAAAGATTTAATTTAAAAAAAAAACTTAAAAAAAAGATGGCCCATGCAAAATGTTCTTCATTTTTACATCATTTTTTAAAAATAATATCTCTACAATATCATCTAAACATAAGGCTCAGTGGGGAGAGCATTGGCCTGTGGACTGAAGGGTCCTGGGCTCAATTTTGGTCAAGGGCACATGACCCAATTGTGGGCTCTATTCCCAGTAGGGGGTGTGCAGGAGGCAGTCAATCAATGATTCTCTCTCATTATCTTTCTCTCTCTCTCTCCCTCTCCCTGCCTCTCTGAAATCAATAAAAATATATTGGGGAAAAAAAATAAACAAACATAAGGATGAACCTAATAGGCCAATACAGATAGAATCTTAAATGTGACTAAAGAAATAATATGTGACAAATAGTAAATCAAAGTAAAAACATAAAGAAAACATACCAAAATATCACGCTTACATGAAGTTGCAACTTCTCGCATATCTCTAAATGGCTTCAATAAGTACTGGAAGAACATGGTTGCCACGGTAACAAATTCCTGGTATACTTCATCTTCTTCTCCATAAACTTCCATCAATGCCACCATGGTGTTGGCTTTTTCATGGCCTTGAATAATCTGGAAGGCAAAAAACAGGTAAAGTTCAAGTATGAAAAGTATGAGGTAAAACCAAACAAAAGTAAAGACACCTAATGTTCTAAACTTGGGGGAAGCCACAATTTTATCTTAACTTTATACAAAATAGAGAAAAGAGAACCTGAAAGATTAATCAAATATTAAGTGGTGATGTCTGGGGTGTAGATTGTGGATTGATGTTTCTTTACCATTTTTCTGATGATAAAGGTTTTGTGATGCTGCAATTATAGAGGTCCCTCCAACTACCTCCCTGTGCATAGACCCTCTCAGCTCTTCTGGTTAAAAGTGACACCAAGCCCTAGCTGGTGTGACTCGATGGCTAGAGCGACAGCCTGTGAACTAAAGGGTTCCAGGTTCCATTCAGGTCCAGGGCACATGCCTGGTGCTAGTTTCGATCCCCAGTAGAGGGCGTGCAGGACGCAGCGGATTAATGGCTCTCATCATTGATGTTTCTACCTCCCTCTAACTTCCTCTCTGAAATCAATAAAATATATTTAAAAAAAAATAGTGCCACCAAGCCCCCAGCAGAGTGTGGGCTTTCCTATCTACAGGCGCTTCTCCCGACACGGGGCAGAAAATAAACTGCACTCCCATTTAACTTCACGCGTCCGCTCTCTGGACCTCCAGCGTGACCCCCACACTGCCCTGGTTGCTCCCTGCAGGTGAACGGCACTGTGACCTCGCGCCCCGTTCTCCACATCGGACCATGAACTTTCTCCTCCGCAGTCCGGGTCCCTTGGAAGACACCCTCCCTCTCCCTTTCGCCCTCTGATGGCCCAGGGACCCTTAACGGGAAGGAGGGCACGCCGGCATACCTGCTGCAGCCGCGCGCCCGCCTCCGCCAGCCGCGCGCGCAGGGCGCGCTCCCGGAAGGCGCGCGGGCTCTCACAGTCCGGCGCGCCGCCGTCGGCCGGAAGTAGCGCGTCACGCACGGCCGCGCCGCCGCAGCCTTCAGCTGCCAGGCCCAGGTAGCGCTCCAGCCGCGCGCACAGCTCCTGCAGCGCGGCTTCACCAGGGCCCGGGCGCGCCGGCCATACGAGCGTCCACAGGCCCCAGGCGCCGCCGCCCGCCTCCAGCTCCGGGGGCAGCGGCGGGAAGCAGCGCTCCAGCGGCGGCCACAGCGCCGCCAGCTGCTGGTGCGCGCCGCGGAGCCCGGCAGCCGAGAGCAGGCCGGCCCAGCTGGGCGGAGACCCCGGCCGGCTCCCCTCGCGTCGCCGCTGCCGCTGTGCCGTACGGTCGTGACAGGTCACCGCGAACTTGCCCTCCGCGTCGTTCCATGCCACGAGGAAGCGCAGCTGGTGCCGCTCGGGCTCGGCGAACAGGTCCTCGCGGACCGGAACCCATCCCTCCAGGCTATCGGGCTGCTCGTCCTCCATGGCCCGACAGTCAGCGGCCCGGCCGCTTCTCAGCCCCTCGACAGGACCGTCCGCGCAGCGACATTTTCCGCTGGGCCGTCATCGCGTCGGTGCCCACT
>PVJN01066331.1:0-10014 GCA_004026805.1 Lasiurus borealis
CCCTGCTCCCACCCCTCCCTCTACCCTTACCTCCCCCCACATTGACCTCATCCATAGGTGTATGATTTTTGTCCACCCCTGCACACCCGCTCACCCCTTTCTCCCTGAGAATTGTCAGTCCACTCCCTTTCTGTGCTCCTGATTCTATTATATTTACCAGTTTATTCTGTTCATCAAAATTTTACTTCACTTAAATTTTAGATTCACTTGTTGATAGATATGCATTTGTTGTTCATAATTTTTATCTTTAACTTTTTCTTCTTCCTCTTCTTAAAAAGTACCTTTCAGCATTTCATATAATACTGGTTTGGTGGTGATGAACGCCTTTACTTTTTTGTTATCTGTGAAGCTCTTTATCTGCCCTTCAATTCTGAATGATAGCTTTGCTGGATAGAGTATTCTCGAGTATAGGTTCTTGCTATTCATCACTTTGAATATTTCTTGCCACTCCCATCTGGCCTGCATAGTATCTGTTGAGAAATCAGCTGAAAATCATATGTGTGCTCCCTTGTAGGTAATTAACTGCTTTTCTCTTGCTGCTTTTAATATTCTCTGTCTTTTCTCTTGGTATTTTAATTATGATGTGTCTTGGTGTGGTCCTCTTTGGATTCCTTTTATATGGGGTTCTTTGTGTTTCCTGGACTTGTAAGTCAATTTCTCTCACCAGATGAGGGAAGTTTTCAGTCATTATTTCTTCAAATAGGTTTTCAGTGTCTTCTCTCTCACTTCTTCTAGCACCCTAATATTCTGAGGTTAGTACCCTTGAAATTGTCCCAGAGACTCCTAACATTGCCTTCATATTTTTTTATTGTTTTTCCTTCTTGCTTTTCCAGTGGAGTGTTTTCTGCTTCTTTATATTTCAAATTTTTTACTTGATTCTTGCCTTCCTCTAGTCTGCTGTTAGGTCTCTGTAAAATATTTTTCATTTCAGTCAGTGTATGTTTAATTACTAGTTGGTCCTTTTTCATCTCTAGTTGGTCTTTTTTCATCTCCTCTTGGGTTTCGCTAAATTTATCCATATTTTCTAGGAAATTCATGAAAAACCTTATAGCCCTGGTTTTGAACTCTATATCCAGTCATTTGTTTTCCACCATTTCTTTTGTTTGTGATCTGTTCCTTTGTGTCCGCATTTCCACTATGCCAGGAGAACTTCTGTGTTGGAATCAGCCTTATGATTCAAGACTTGCAAAACTGCCAAAACCGGTTTGGCTCAGTGGATAGAGAGTCGGCCTGTGGACTGAAAGGTCCCAGGTTTGATTCCGTCAAGGGCATGTACCTTGCTTGCTGGGCACATCCCCAGCAGGGGGTGTGTAGGAGGCAGCTGATTGATGTTTCTCTCTCATCGATGTTTCTAACACTCTATCTCTCTCCCTTCCTCTCTGTAAAAAAATCAATAAAATATATTTTTAAAAAAGACTTGCAAAACTGCAAAAGCCTCTCTGCTGAGCTGGGATGGGTGGAGTCACAGGACTTATCAGACCAACTTGTCTTCCAGTCAGCCCCACCCTACTCAGCCCCTGGGTCTCACTTGTCTCTCTGTAATCACTGGAGCTGCCCCTCTGCACATGCACATGGTGCTTCTAGACTGCTGCCTTTCTGGCTCCCCTGCGATCAAGTACCCATATGAGTCTGGGTCCCCAGGGTTTTGCCCAAAACTGGGGATCAGTAGAGTTAGAAGAGGCACAGTTGGGAGGCTCCTTCTCCTGCCCACTAGAGAAAGCCAGCAGCACAATCAGCAGTCCATCTTTTGTGCGCAGTGGTGTGCACACCCCCAGACTTCTGCCCTTTCATGGCTCCCCTAAATTTCCTTGCACTTCTTCCTTTTCACAGTCTAAACTCCCCCCCCCCGTATGAGTCTTGCCCAAACCTGGGGTTCAGTGCCATAGTATCAGGGGTTCAGTACAGTCTCCCTCCTGCCAGAGGAAGCCAGCCAGGCACTCCAGCACCCATTCTCTCCATGCGTGTCTCCATACCTCAGGTTTTGCAGCCCCTCTGAGTCTCTGTGAGCCTCTTTCACTTCTTCTAGTTGTAGAATTTCCACTCAGCCAACTTTCCTCTGGTTCTGGATGATGTCCGTTCTGTCTTTTAGTTGTAGTTTTTAAATTGTAGTGCAAGGCAGCAGTTTAGGCGCCCTCCCACTTCTCTTTCTTAATCTGATTCTTTTCTCTCTTATTTTTTCTCTTTTTCTTTTTCTTTTTTCTCCCTTCTCACATTAAATTTTGGCACTCCATTCTTCCCTTTTTCTTCTTCTTTTCTCTATTCTTCTTTCTCTCCTGTCCCCTAATTTGTCTCTCTCTGATGGTCAACCTTATTTGTAGCTATTAATATTGTGAATACATTTTTGTTCAGTGCCTTGTGCATTGTACAATGTTGTGTTGTTTTTGTCCCTTTAAATTAACGCAGAGGAGAGAGAACTACATAACCAGATACCCAGAGAAGAGTAACAATGGACAGGCAAAGAAACAGCATGCATATGAAAGAAAAGCAGGCATAAACAGAGAAGGAAGTAAACAAAATGGAGGCAAGTAACCTTCCAGAGAAAGAATTCAGAGAAATGGTTATAAGATGGCTGAAAAAATGGAAGATAAATTCGACAATATGAGTAAAAACCAAGAGGCAATGAAGAAGAATCAAGAAGAAATGAAAAATGACATCGCTGTGGTAAAGAACTGAATAGAAAGCATCAAAATTAGACTAGAAGAAGAAGAGGACCACATCAGTGAGATAGAAGACAAGGTAGGAAAAAATACCCAAGTACAGCAGCTTCTAGAAAAAAAAAAATTAAAAAGCAGGAGGAGAGCCTAAGGGACCTTTGGAAAAACATGAAACAAAACAACATACCCATAATAGGGGTTCCAGAAAGAGTGCAAACTGAGCAAGGGAAATAAAACTTATTTCAAGAACTAATGACAGAAAAATTCCCTGATATTGGGAAGAAAAAATCCACACAAATTCAAGAAGCTCACAGAGTTCCAAGCAAAATAAACCCCAAAAGACTGAAACCAAGGCACATTATAATTAAAGGGGCAAATACCAACGACAAAATAATAATTTTTTAAAATATATTTTATTGATTTTTTACAGTGAGTAACGGAGAGGGATAGAAAGTCAGAAACATCGATGAGAGAGAGACATCCATCAGCCGCCTCCTGCACACCCCACACTGGAGATGTGACTGCCCGACCGGAATCGAACCTGTGACCTTTCAGGCCACAGGCCGATGCTCTATCCACTGAGCCAAACTGGTCTTGGCAAAAATAAGAATCTTAAAAGCAGCCAGAGAGAGACAGAAAGTTACCTACAAAGGAACCCCCAGATTAGCAACTGATTTCTCAACAGAAATTCATCAGGCCCGAAGGGAATGGAATGAAATATACTAAGTCATGCGAAGGAAGGATCTGAATCCAAGAATACTGTACCCAGTAAGGCTATCAATCAAAATTGAAGATGAAATCAGGAGCTTCACATAAAAAAAAAGACTAAGGAAATTTATTAGCACCAAACCAGCAATGCAAGAAATGTTAAATGGTCTGCTGTAATAAAAAGAAATATGAAGCGAAAAAGGAACTCTGGGGTAAAGAATAAAAATGGCAACAGATAAGTACCGATCAGTAATAACTTTAAATGTAAACGGATTAAATGCTCCAATCAAAGACATAGGGTAACTGATTGGATAACAAAACATGATCCTTATATCTGCTGTCTACAAGAAACCCACCTCAGGAAAAGAGATGGACACAGATTGAAGGTGAAGGGATGGAAGATGTTATTTCAGGCAAATGGAAATGAAAAAAAATCTGGGGTTGCAATACTTATATCTGACAAATTAGATCTCAAAGTGAAGGACATAATAAGATAAAAAGTAGGCCACTTCATAATACTTAAGGGAATAATCCAACAAGAAAAAATAACTCTGGTAAACACATACTCACCCAATATAGGAGCACCTAAATACATAAAAAAAATTCCTGGGAGGAGAATCCAAGATGGCGGCATAGGTAAACGCCTACACTGCTGCCTCCCACAACAGTTTCAAAACTACAACTAAAAGACAGAACAGACATCATCCAGAACCACAGGAAAGCTGGCTGAGTGGAAGTTCTACAACTAGAAGGAAAGAGAGGGGCTCACAGAAACCCAGAGGAGCTGCAAAAAGCTGAGGTAAGGAGACGCGCACGCTGAGAGAATGGATTCCCGAGTACCTGGCTGGCTTTCTCTGGTGGGAGGGAAATGGAGACTCCCATTGGCATCGAACCCCTTATCCTATGACACTAAACCCAGATCCAGCCAAAACTCATACGGGGGGAGTTTGGACTGTGAAAAGGGAGAAGTGCACAGAAATTTAGAGGAGTCGCAAAGGATAGGACGCCTGGTCCCGCATGCGCAAGGCACTACACAGAGGACAGGTTGCTGATTGTGCAGCGCGCTGGCTTTCGCGACTGGGCGGGAGACAGACCCTCTCAACTGTGCCACTTCTGAGTCTACTGGGCTCCTGTTTCGGGCGAAACCCTGGAGAACTAGACTCCTGTGGTCCTGGTGCACAGGGGAGCTGGAAAAGCAGCGGTCTAGAGGCACTGCGGGCATGCGCGCACAAGGACCGCTGCAGCGATTACCCAGTCATGTGAGACTCAGGGCCATGGAGGGTGGGGCCGACTGTAAGGCAAGGCAGTCCCTTAAGTCCTGAGACTCCACCCATCCCAAGCTCAACAGAGGCTTCTGCGGTTTTGCAAGTACAGAAGTTTCCCCACCATAGTGAAAATGCCAAGACAAGGGAAGGGATCACAAACAAAAGAAATGGAGGGGAAAAAAACACGACTGGATATAGAGTTCAAAACCACACTTATAAGGTTTTTCAAGAATATGCTAGAAAAGATGGATAAGTTTATCAAGTCCCAAGAAGAGATGCAAAAGGACCAACTAGAGATGCTAGAGATGATGCATAAATTTAGCGAGTCCCTTGAAAAAGGACCAACTAGAGACACTGACTGAAATAAAAAATATTATACAGAGTCCTAACAGCAGACTAGAGAAAGGCAAGAATCAAGTCAAAAATTTGAAATATAAAGAAACAGAAAACACTCAACTGGAAAAGCAAGAAGAGAAAACAATCCAAAAATGTGAATATAATGTAAGGAGACTCTGGGACAGCTTCAAGCATACCAACATCAGAATTGTGGCGGTGCCAGAGGAAGAGAGAGAGCAAGATACTGAAAACCTATTTAAAGAAATAATGACTGAAAACTTACCACATCTGGTAAAAGAAATAGACTTACAAGTCCAGGAAGCACACAGAACTGCATATAACAGGAATCTAAAGAGGACCACACTAAGACACATCATAATTAAAATACCAAGAGCAAAAGACAAAGAGAGAATATTAAAAGCAGCAAGAGAAAAACAGTTTATTACCTACAATGGAGCACTCATACGACTGTCAGCTGATTTCTCAACAGAAACGATGCAGGCCAGACGGGAGTGGCAAGAAATATTCAACGTGATGAATTGCAAGAACCTACAACCAAGAATAATCTATCCAGCAAAACTAACATTCCAAATTGAAGGGCAGATAAAGAGCTTCACAGAGAAGAAAAAGCCATAGGAGTTCATCAACTCCAAACCAGTTTTATACGAAATGCTGAAGGGTACTCTTCTAGAAGAGGAAGACCAAAAAGGTAAAAGCCAAAAAATCATGAACAACAAATACATATCTATCAACAAGTGAACCTAAAAATTAAGTGAATTAAAAATTTGATCAACAGAATAAACTGGTGAATATAATAGAATCAGGAGCACAGAAAGGGAGTGGACTGATAATTCTCAGGGGTAAAGGGGTGAAGGGTGTACAGGGAGAGACTGGACAAAAATCATACACCTATGAATGAGATAAATGGGAGGGAGGTAAGGGCAGAAGGAGGGGTGGGAGCTGGGTGGAGGGGTGCTATGGAGGGGAAAAAAGAGAAATAAATGTAATAATCTCAATAATAAAGATTTAATTAAAAATTTAAAAAAAAGAAAATAATTCCTGAGGATATTAAGGGAGAGATTGACAGCAATACAATCATAGTAGGAGACTTTAATACCCAACGGTCACGACTGGACAAATCCTCTAAACAAAAAATCAGCAAAGAAACATCAATCCTAAATGACTCACTAGACAAGATGGAATTACTTGACATCATCAGAACATTTCACTCCAAAGTGACAGAATATACATTCTTCTCCAGTGCACATGGGTCATTTTCAAAGATAGATAATATGTTGGGTCATAATAAAAGTCTTTTCAAATTCAAGAAGAAAGAAATCATATCAAGCATTTTCTCAGACCACAGTGGCATAAAACTGAAAATCAACTGTTATAAAAACAATATAAAGAAATCAAACACCTGTAAACTACACAGCATGCTATTAAACAACGTCTGGGTAACCAGAGAGATCAAGGAAAAAACAAAAAACATCATGGCAACAAATGACAATGACCACACAACACATACAAAATTCATGGGACATACTAAAAACAGTCTTGAGAGGGAAGTTCATAGCCCTACAAGCCTACTTCAAAAAACAGGAAACAATGGTAATAAATTTCACTACCCTACAACTCAAAGAGCTAGAAAGAAAGCAACAAGGAAAGCCCAGTGTAAGCAGAAAGAAGGAAATAGTAAAGATTGAGCAGAGATAAACAACATGCAGACCAAAGAAACAATTCAAAAGATCAACAAAACCAAGAGCTGGTTCTTTGAAAGGATAAACAAGATTGATGGACCTATAGCCAGGATCACCAAGAAGCAAAGAGAGAAGACCCAAATAAACAAAATCAGAAAAGAAAAAGGAGAAATAACAACAGATACTGACAAAATACAAAGGATTGTTAAAAAATACTATGAACAACTCTATTCCAACAAATTGGACAATGTGCAAGAAATGGGCTAATTCCTAGAAAAATATAATAACCTTCCAAAATTCAATCAGGAAGAATATAAACATATCAATAGTCCAATAACTATGGAAGAAATTGAAGCAGTCTTCAAAAAGCTTCCAGTAAACAAAAGCCAGGGACCAGATGGCTACAGAGAACAGTTTTACCAAACATTCAAGGAAGAATTAAAACCTATCCTCCTCCGACTATTAAAAAATATTCAAGAAGAAGGAACACTTCCAAACACCTTCTATGAAGCCAGCATCACCCTAATACCAAAACCAGTTAAAGACAACACAATGAAAGAGAATTATAGGCCAATATCTCTCATGAACATAGATGCCAAAATCCTCAACAAAATTCTAGCAAATTGGATTCAGCAGTACATCAGAAAGATCATACACCATGACCAAGTAGGATTCATCCCAGGAATGCAAGGATGGTACAATATCTGCAAATCAATAAAGGTGATACATCACATAAACAAATTGAGAGATAAAAATCACATAGTCATATCAATTGATGCAGAAAAAGCATTTGATAAAATCCAACACCCATTGTTGATAAAAACTCTCAGCAAGGTGGGAATAGAAAGATCATACCTCAACATCATAAAAGCCATATATGATAAACCCACAGCTAACATCATACTCAATGGGCAAAAACTAAAACCATTTCTCCTAAGAACAGGAACAAGACAGGGATGCCCACTCTCAACTCTCCTGTTCGACATAGTACTGGAAGTATTACCATTGCAATTAGACAAGAAGAAGAAATAAAAGGCATCCAAATTGGAAAAGAAGAAGTAAAGCTGTCCTTATTTGCAGATAACATGATACTGTACATAAAAAACCCAAGGGACTCCATCCCAAAACTAATTGACTTAATAAATGAATTCAGTAATGCAGCAGGATACAAAATTAATGCCAAGAAATCTGTGGCATTTCTATACGCTAATAGTAAACTTACAGAAAAAGAGACTAAAAAAGCAATCTATTTACCATCACACCAGAAAAATTAAGATACCTAGGAATAAACCTAACTAAGGAGTTAAAAGACCTATATGCAGAAAACTACAGGACACTGAAAAAAGAGATAGAGGAAGATGTTAACAGATGGAAGAGCATACCATGCTCATGGATTGGGAGAATCAACATCATTAAAATGTCCATACTACCCAAAGCAATCTATAGATTCAATGCACTACCCATTAAAATACCAATGATATATTACACAGACCTAGAAAGAATCCTCAAATATTCATCTGGATAAAAAAAAAAGACCGCAAATAGCCACAGCAAACCTGAGAAACAAGAATAAAGTAGGTAGGATCTCAATACCAGATTTCAAAATATATTACAAAGCAACTGTTCTCAAAACAGCCTGTTACTGGCAAAATAACAGACATATAGACCAATGGAATAGAATAGAGAATCCATGCTCAATTAATATTTGAAAAAGGAGGCGTGAACATACAATGGAGCCAAGACAGACTCTTCAATAAATGGTGTTGGGATAATTGGACAGATACATGCAAAAAAATGAAACTGGACCACCAACTTCCACCAAATACAAAAACTCAAAATGGATATAGAACTTAAACATTGGACGGGAAACCATAAAAATACTAGAAGAAGCTACAGGCAGCACAATTAAAAACATATGCCGAAAGAACTTCTTCACTGATAACTGCGCCAAAGGTAATGGAAGCTAAAGAAAAAATAAACAAATGGGACTACATCAAAATAAAATGTTTTTGCACAGCAAAAGAAACCATCAACAAAACAACAAGAAAGACCACTGTATGGAAGAACATATTTGCAAATGTTATCACTGATAAAGGTTTAATCTCCAACATCTACAGCCAACTTATACAACTTAATAAAAGGAAGATAAACGATCCAATAAAAAAGTGGGCAACGGACCTAAATAGAACCTTTTCGAAAGACAACAGAAGAATGCCAAGAGACACATGAAAACATGTTCAAAGTCACTAATTATCTGAGAGATGCAAATCAAAATGACAATGCGATACCATCTTACACCTGTCTGAATGGCAATCATCAACAAATCAACAAATGACAAGTGTTGTAAAAGATGCAGAGAAAAAGGAATCCTTGTGCACTGTTGGTAGGAATGCAGACTGGTGCAGCCACTATGGAGAACAGTATGTAGTTTCCTCAAAAAACTAAAAATGGATCTACCATTTGACCCAGCAATCCCACTCTTAGGAATATATCCTAAGAAAGTAGAAACACCAATCAGAAAGGATTTATGCACCCCTGTGTTCATAGCAGGCCAATTTACAATAGCTACCATTTGGAAAAAGCCTAGGTGCCCATCAGCAGATGAATGGATCAGAAAACCATGGTACATCTATACAATGGAATTTTATGCTGCCATGAAAAAGAAGGAATTCTTACTATTTGCAGCAACCTGGATGGAACTGGAGAGCCTTATGCTTAGTGAAATAAGCAAGTCAATGAAGGAGCAACACCACATGACATCTCATTTGTGGATAATAAAGAACATGATAAACTGATGAACAAAAGGATAGACACAGAAGCAGTAAAGCATCAAACAGTCTGTGAAATTACAGCAGGAAGTTTAAGGAGAGGTGAGGTAGATAAGAAATCAACCAAAGGACTTGTATTCATGCATATAAGCATAACCAATGAACACAGACAAGGGGGGTTGGAGTATGCCTGGGAGGGGGGGCGGGCAATGGGTTTTCTATGTATACATGTAACAAAAAAAAACAATCTCACAACAAAGTATAAAAAATTGATATAATCACTGTTCAGGCAAACAACAACAAAACATCATAGAGAAAAACAATATTTTGGAGAGTGAAAACAGAGAAGAAAGAGGTTTGTATTGACTTGGAGTAGGAGATTTCAAATTAGATATATAAGTGGGGTGAAATTTTAACCAGGTAAAAAGAAAGAATAGGGAGAATCTATAGTTGGAAAAGGGAAAGAGAAACAAGACAACAAAATGGGAAAAGTTAGAAAGAGAGTGTTGGCATAAAGATAGAGTTGATATAGAGTAAAAGGATGCTAAAGGAAAAATGAAAATAGAATGTAGAACTCTAATCC
>PVJN01066332.1:0-10025 GCA_004026805.1 Lasiurus borealis
GGGGGGAACCTGGCAAATGGTTTTCCTTCAGGAGCTTTTTTCTGGGGGGTCAGCATGCTTTTCCCCAGAGGGAGCAGGGAGGAGCCCCCCCCAAATGATAGGGTGGAGAGGGGGCCGCCTTAGCCACAGGCGCACAGTCAATGCCCAGCATCTCTGAGCACCCCACACCCCACACCCCACACCCCACACACACAGCCCCCAGAGATGAGCCCGCCGCCTGACCCCGATCTCGGCCAGCGCCGCTCTGAGCGCCCGGAGGCCCGGCCCAGGCCCCCTCCGCTCAGCCCTCCGCTCTCAGGAGCAGCTGCTGGGCGCCAGGCCGAGGCTGGGTTTGGGGGTCCCTCCTCCTCGGAGCTCTGAGCTCCAATAAAAGCAAATGGAGGGAAAAGTCATGTGGGAGGTGGGCGTCAACACGCAAATCGCCGGGCCGCGCCCGGGCCACTGCACCGGGCAGTCACCGCCTCACCCCGCAACCGGGTGGGTTGCAGGTCTCTGCGCCAGGGAAGGTGAGGGCACGGGAGGGAGGGTACATGGCCCTGCACCTCACGCCACACCCGCGTGTCCCGGTGCCCGCCTTCCCATGTGCCTTCCACAGCGGCTCCTTCCCTCCACCCCCCGGGCCTTCGCACCAGCCGCCCCCTGCCCCCTGCCCGGTGGCGGCGCCCCTTCCTGCGGGCGGAGGGCGGAGGCCGGAATCCGCCCTCGGCGCCGCAGGGGGCAGAGGTGCACCGCCGCGGGCGGCCAGCAGGTGGCGCCACAGACCGGAAGGAGGCGGCGCGGCGCGGAGGGCGGGCCTCGGGCCGGCGGCCTCACCTGGCGGCGGCCCCACCTGGCGGCGCCCGCACCCGCCGCCCCGCACCCGCCGCCACCGCCCGGGCCCTGACGTCACCGGGCGATTGGGAAAGCGGCGCCCCGAGCCCCGGGAGGGAGAGGGGAGGCAGGTGGCGGTGTGGGCCGCCCGCGCCGGGCCCAGGTGAGTCAGGGCGCCCCGGGAGGGGAGGGCGGGCCGCCGCCTCCGGCCGCTGGGCCTCCTCCGCGCGGGAGCGCCAGGCCCTGCCTCTGGCCCCGTCCCGGTCCCTTCGCTTCCCGAGGTGCGTCCCCGTCGTCATGGTAACCTCCCCTCCGGCGCCGCCTTTTCCGCCGGAGCCTCCGAGCCCCTCGCCGAGAGCCTGGCGCCGGCCCTTCCCGGCGCGCGCCCCGGGGCAGGGCGAGGGCGCTGCGGGGCCACAGGGCGCCGGTGCCGGCCCGGGGGGTGCGACCCCAGGCCCCTAGCGGCCGAGCTCTGAGCCTCCCTGTCGCCCCGCCGGACCCCAGAGTTCGGACCTTCCAAGAAACACACCTCCGTTTTAGTTTAATTATTCGATTCCTGTTTATTGATATCTTTTTATCTGTCTTATGGTAAAATATACATGATAAAACGTATCAGCTAATCATATATTTATTTATCTCGTTGACAATAGGACAGACATCCCTTCTTCCCCGTTGGTGTTACTGCAGAGCTGGATGGTTTTGTGGTTGCTGACACCCCCCCCCCCCCCACTTTAAAGTGTACAATCCGGGGGCAGGCAGTGCGCCGCAATGCCGTGCAGCCAACTTGGCGGTGCTGTGTGCTGGCACAGCCCGGAGACTCCAACAGGGACCGAACAAGACAGACTTTCTGATTTCACCGGCCTTGACCTGAGCGAGCACCAGAGTTTTCCAAGCCCGGTGTTTCCGCTGCGCAGCCCGTCTGGGAACCAGGGGCGGAGAAGGCTGGTCACACAGCTCCGTGCGCCCCTTTCACAGACGGGAAAGCTGAGGCCCAGAGGAGGGAGGGCCTTGCTTAGCACACAGAAGGCCTGGAGCGGAGGAGACCGGAGCTGTGTTCTCCACTGCGGGACCCCGCCACCCCGCTGCTCCCTCGGTCCATCGCCGCCTCGGTTTCCTCCGCGTGAAATGTGGGTCTTTGGGGATCCCACACGCAGGGCAGGCTTGTGCTGCCGATGGGAGGGATTGTGCCTGTGGGGTGCTCAGCGCTGTGCGAGGCTTGCACACACCCTGCCCCCCGTGCTGCTGTCAGGCGCTGGGGGGGGGGTACACGCACTGAGGACGGGACAGGCGTCCCCTCAGCCCCGCATTCCGTGCGCACCTCACATCTGATCAAAGTGCGTTCACTGTGGCAGAGCTCTTGGCGAGGATCACCCCCTCCTCTCTCTCAGGCTCTGCTCAGCTGCCCCCTCCGGCTGGTCCTCCCCCCTCCCGCCTGCTGGGCTCTGCCCTCTCGCAGGGCCAGGGCAGCGAGGCCTGCGGATCCTGCCCAGCCCGGAGCAGTGTGCTCCATCCTTTAGGCAGGCGTGTGTGTGTGTGTGTGTGTGTGTGTGTGTTGGTGAGGAGTGGGTAGCCATGGAGAAAACGGGACTTGTTCTCAGTAAAAACATTCCCCCGCTTGACCATTGATGCTCAGTGGTCAGTGCGTCGGCCCACACACTGAAGGGTCACAGGTTTGATTCCAGGTCAAAGGCATGTACCTGGGATGCAGGTTCCACCCTGTGTGGAGGCAACCAATCAATGTGTCTCTCATTGATGTCTCTCTCTCTCTCTCTCTCTCTCTCCCTCCATGTCCCTCTTCCTCTCTCTTTTTCCTTCCCCCTCTCCCTCCCTTTCAATCTCTCTAAAAAAAACCAATGGAAAAAAAATATCCTTGGGTGAGGACTAACCAAGAAAAAATAAAAACCCCCCCATTGATCAAGGGCCTGCTCAGTACATACCCTTACCTCCTTCGATGCCTGGGGAATTTTTTAAGAGATCAAGCCTCTGCAAGGTCAAATGCTTTGCCCAAGGTCACCCGGGTGTGTTTGGTGGAAGCCGTGTCTTAGCCTGGAGCAGAGGATGTAGGTCTGTCCACAGTCGGCTGTCCCTAACCAGGGGGAGGTCCCTCCGCTCTAAGGACGTTGCTCTGGGCAGGAGACCAGGAGCTGAGCTTTAGAAGGAAGGCGGCAGGACATCCAGAGGGGGAAGGGACCCCGTTCCTGTGGAAGGAAGGCCTGAGGCAGATGCGGGGAGATGGGGCAGTGTGTGGTTTTGGGGGTGGACAGAGGCTTATTATTATATTCTCAGAGGTATTGACAAGATAGGTGGCTTTGCTCCCGTGGTGCCATGGCTTCCGAAGGGCACGGCCCAGGTTGAGTGCCAGTTCTCTAGGCTCCTCCCAAGGAAACATCTGTCCAGCTGCTTAGAGGGAGCCGATGACCTCCTAGGACAGTGGGGCTAATTTCCTTCCATGACAATTAACTGAGCACCTACTCTGTGCCAGGCACAGACCTTGCTCTGGCAGCTGTGGTCCCAGGTTCCACCAGCAAGAGTGACCTTTTATCTGGGTCGTGCGGGGAGGGAGGCGGGGCTGGTTGTGGCTCTCACTGCTCCCCCCCTTCACCCCAAAGGCTTTCAGGGTGATTAGTTCCCCTCCTCCATGAGATCTCGTTACGGTTCCGCCAGGAGAGCCTCCGAATCCCCAGCCTGAGATAAGAAGGCAGCCGCTCATTTAATCTCCTCCCTTAGAGCCCACGTTGCGATGTTTAAAACATGGTCCCGGGCTCCGGAGTGGGTGGGGGAGTGGCAGGCAGGCATGGCCTAGTTGCGTTTGGAACGCACACGTGTGCCACCCAAAGGCCCTGTCTGCCCGTCAATCCTGGGGGCCTGGCGTCCCGGGGTCGTCCCTTTGAGCTGGTTTGATTGGTGTGTGGACAGGGCGCCCGCGGCGGGGTCTGGATTAATGGGGAGACCCAGCCGGATGCAGGCTGTCTGCTGGGAGCAGCCCCAGGTCCAAAGATGGGCTAGGGCCTGTCCCCACTCCCAACCCTGAAGGCAAGAACAGTTTCAGGCCTGTGACTCCTGGCTGTCTCCCTGTCCCCAGCTGGCATGCTCCTGGCAGGACCCGGTGGGGGCACAGAGGCGAGAAGGGAACAGTGCTGAGGAGGTGCCTACCGTGCGTGCACTCTGCGGGAGTGAGGCCGGCCACCCAACGGAGCTGCTTTGATTTATCTCAGCTGTGCGCGTGCTGTGTGTTCCTGGGTAAGTCACTTCACTGCTCTGAGCTTCCGTTTTCTCCTTTGTGAGACGAGATGTGGTGGCCACTGTCACATGGCTGTTTTGAGACCTCCATAAACACATGTAAGCCCAGTCACTAATAGGTTACTTTTTAAAAACACACATTCGGTTAAGAAATGTGTATTCATCCCAACACTCGCTGGCCAGAACTCAGAGCTGCACCAGGCACTTAGAGCTTTGGCGCTGCGCCCTTCGGGCTGTGCCCAGAATGGCCCAGGCTGAGAGGCACTGAGGGTGTTGATTCTGTATGGCCGCATTCACGGGGAAGGAGGCGCTGTGGGCAGGGATATGGTGAAAGTAAGGGGCCGGAATAGATTGGATGAGTTTTTACTTCAAGCTACGCCACGTAAGAGTTGCCTCAAATAACAGCCTTCTATTAAGAAAGGAATGACATCGAACGTAATATTATGCAATGAAAGTTTATTTTATTTTTTGCATTTAAAAAGACATGACAGCTTGACTGAATGTTTTGTCTCTTATCCAGTGTAATGTTGCTACCTCTTCTCCATGGGGAGGGGTTGTCTCAGTCTGTGATAGGGTCCTTTACATTGTTCCTTCAGGAATCAGCACAGCCCTTTCTCTTACGAAATGATTGAAATGATAAAGATGACGGTTTTCAGTTTTTGAAATCGGTTTTCGAATAGGTGATGCATGTCTACAGTTTAAAAGCTAAAAAAGCAAATGGTTATTAAAATCCCGTCCTCCCCGTCTGCCGCTGCCCCTCAGTCGTCAGTATCTGTGAGCCATCGGCTTCCTGTAGGCCTCCTGCCCGGTCTGGTCTGTTCCTTCTCACGGAAAGGGGGCTGTCATCCCCAAAGTGCCAAAAACCGGTTCTTTGGAGGGGCGGTGACGGGACTTTAGACGCTATGTAGGTTATACGTGGGCACGCCTGCTGTCACTTGTTAAGTTCTGGTTTGCCTGGGGCCCGTCGTGGCCAGGCACCCCAGTTGTCATGTTGTTTCTGTGGGGAAGCAGGATCTCCCTGACGGTCACATGATTACTTCCGTCTCAGACGCCACCTCTGAGGCCCTTTCAAAGGGTTGCTTTCTGCAGTGGGTGTTTGGCCCAGTTTCCTCGCCTGTAGCCTTCAGGCCTATTGACGAGCAGGCTGGTCACTGTCCGCCGTGCCCTCTTCGGCCTTGGGTCCGCCTGGATCTGCAGGGCAGGCCCGTGGACTGTATAATACTCGTTAAAGGCAAGTGCTCACCTCACCGGCTTGGCTCAGTGGATAGAGCGGTGGCCTGTGAACCAAAGGTCCCGACTTCGATTCTGGTGAAGGAATGTGCCTCGGTTGTAGGCTCCTCCCTGGCTTGGGCCCTGGGCAGCGCTCATGTAGGAGGCATAGCCAATCGATATGTTTCTCTCACATGGATGTTTCTCTCTCTTCTACTCTGCCCCTCTCCCCCCAAAAAAATCAATGGAAAAATATCCGTGTGTGAGGATTAACAAAATAAATAAATAAATAGGTAAATAAATAAACAAGTAAAATTTATATTTAAAAAAGGATGGCAGGTGCATGGCAGCTAAGGCTCTACTCTGACTTTGTACACCATGCAGACATCATTCATCGATCACTGCACACTCTCCTGTGAGATCGGACAGGGTCTCAGAATCCCACTCAACCCAGTGCTGCAGGGTGTGGGCAAGGGAGGTGAAAGGTGTGGACAGGATTACTGTGATACCCTAGTATACTGGTCCCCAGACTTTGGCATTTTATTAATGAGTGTAATTTTTTTAAAAGTTACAGTGACTAAACATATAAGGTGGTCAACTGTTTGTCGGGCAGAGACTGAAAAATAAAAAAATTCCTTGCCATTTAAAAATCACATTTCTGCCGAAACCGGTTTGGCTCAGTGGAAAGAGCATCGGCCTGCGGACTGAAAGGTCCCGGGTTCGATTCCGATCAAGGGCATGTATCCTGGTTTCGGGCACATCCCCAGTAGGGGGCGTGCAGGAGGCGGCTGATTGATATCTCTCTCTCATTGATGTTTCTAACTCTCTATCCCTCTCCCTTCCTCTCTGTAAAAAATCAATAAAATACATTTTAAAAAATCACATTTTTTTTAAAAAAAGAACATTTTTAACACCAAAAAAGTTGGAAAGACACTTTCAGAATAAAGAACAAGTATGGTTAACTTTTTTGAAAAAAACAAAAACAAAAATCTTTTTTTTTAATTCTAATTTTGGTCCTGACACATCAAATCATTCTGAGTGGACAGTACTTGGTGGTCCAGAGTGGGTGGAGAGAGACACCCGCCTGGGATGCAGAGAGTGTCTTCTCTGTAGAAATTACTTTGCATCTCAGAGTTTTGTAAGGACTCCTTTCTATGGACCCATAGAAACTTCTGTTAAAAATTAACATCGGACCTGACCGGCATGGCTCAGTGGCTGAGCGTGGACCTATGAACCAGGAGGTCACGGTTCAATTCCTGGTCAGGGCACATGCCTGGGTTTGGGCTCGGTCCCCAGTGTGGGGCATGCAGGAGGCAACTGATCAGTGATTTTCTCTCATCATTGATGTTTCTCTCTCTCTTTCTCTCTCTCTCTCTCTCTCTCTCTCCCTTTCCTTTCCTCTCTGAAATCAACAAAAATATATCCTTTAAAAATTAACATTGTTATCCTTGTGGATTGACAAGATATAGTATATATCTCAGTTCCTACTGGAAAGACACTAAAACCATCAATAAAATAAAATTCAAGAGCACAACCTACAAAATCAGAGGGAACGGGGAGAAGAGACTAGGTTGTATGAGGTAGTGACTCCTACCTTGGGTACTTCCTTGTTTCTTACCTCTCCACATAACATCAAGACGTTTCCAAAGTGCAGCAGGAACAGAGAACGGAGCTGGCGAACTCTTTCTATAAAGGGACAGATAGTAAATGTTGGAGGCTTGGCGGGCCCTGCGGTTTCTGTTGCAACCACTCCTCTTTTTCATGGTATCAGGAAAGCTGCCACAGACAACACGGGAATAAATGGGCATGGCTGTGTGCCAGTAAAACTTTATTAACAAAAACCATCAGTAGCCTTGCCAGTGCTGAGTCACTGAACCCGCCTACGTCAGTGGTCCTCAAAGTGTCTCCCTGAGCCCCCAGCATTAGCATCCTCCGGGACGCTGTTAGAGATGTGAATTCTCAGGTCCCACTCAGTCCTACTGAATCCGAAGCCCTGGGGGTGGGGCCAGAAATCGGGGTGTTAACCAGCCTCCCAGGTGACCCCGCTACCTGCTCACGCTGAGAACCACTGACCAAGTTCTTCTCCCAAAGAAAGCAGACTGCTCCCTGGGGCACCTCCCCCGCAGCCCTCTTCACTGGGATGGGGGTTCCCTCCCAGCTCCCAAGGTTGTCAGCACCTGGGGGTGGTGGGGTATCCTCTGTGCCCTCTGACACTTTGGAACCATCTATCCTCCTCCCTCCCTCACCCTTCCCTCACCCTCTCCCCCCAGCTATTTTGAAGGGCTTTTCCATAGACTCCCGCCTGGCTTAGCAGCTGGTGGCCGGCCACTCTCCATCACCTCTCACCATCGTCCTCGGTGCTTCAACCCTGACCTTGAAGATCTCACACTCACGCTTCTCTCTCAGTTCCTAGAGCTTCTTGGCCCAAATGGTGATCTTCCTTGCCCCACCTCGACCACCCAATTATGTTGTCACCACTCAGGGCTTGAGTTCAAAGTCACTTCCTCTCGGAGGCCCTGCCTGAACTCCCTTGCTTCCTCCCAAGCCAGTTCCTTTAGGCCAGCGGTTCTCCACCTTCCTAATGCCGCGACCCTCTAAGACAGCTCCTCATGTGGTGGTGACCCCCACCATAAAATTATTTCCGGTGCTACTTCATAATTATCATTTTGCTACTGTTATGAACTGTAATGTAAATATCTGGTATGCAGGATGTATTTTCATTGTTACAAATTGAACATAATTAAAGCATAGTGATTAATCACAAAAAACGATATGTAATTATATATTGTGAAATATTTATTTCTAATTACAAATAAATGAAATTTCGTCTTGAATCGTTTTGTAGCATGGGTAACAGTCTTAATATGACAACAGTAAACTACATTGCTACACTTTGCTACACCTAGGAGTGGTCTGTTAGTTCCTAAGACCATGGGAAATAGGTGTTTTCTGATGGTCTTAGGCGACCCTGTGAAAGGGAGGGTCCTTCGACCCCCAAAGGGGTCGCAACCCACAGGCTGAGAATCGCTGCTTTAGGCAGCGTTGTCATTTATATTGTTCCTATCGCTAGTGAGCACACGAACGCATCTCATTCAACTACACAAGGGGAATGTAGCTCATTGAACTTGCGTGTCTGTAGTCAGCTGTCTCAGGCCCAGGTCCCTGGAAACAGTGATGACAATGTTATCCAAGTGACTGAAGAGCAATCTCTCAGGAGGGGAGAGGTGAAGGACATATAACAAGACAAGGCAGAAAGCAAGACTCTGATGTCAGAGATGGACAAATAGGCCAATGGAACGCAATCTAGAACCTAGAAATTGATTCACTCACATGTGATTATTAACCAATACCCCGGTTCCATCAGGAAAGAAGGAAGGTCCTCTCAGCCAACTTAATGTGGACAAATAGATAAACGTTTGAAAAATGGACCTCAGTCCCTTCCTCCAATTATAGACGAAAGCTAATTTGAGAAGGCTCGTGAGTCTAAATGGGAGAACTGAATTATAAAACTTCTAGAAGAAAACACTGAAGAATATTTTCCAATCTTGCAGTAGCCAAAAGATATATTAATTAGCAAAGGCACACAGTGTACTAATCATGTAAGAAAACACAAGATAAATTGCACTCCATAGAAAAACTCCCATTTACCAAAAGACCCCATTAAGAAGACAAGATGAGCCGAAACTGGCTTGTCTCAGTGGATAGTACATCGGCCTGTGGACTGAAAGGTCCCAGGTTCGATTCCGGTCAGGGGCACATACCTTGGTTGCGGGCACATCCCCAGTGGGTGGTGTGCAGGAGACAGCTGATTGATGTTTCTCTTTCATCGATGTTTTTAACTCTCTATCTCTCTCCCTTCCTCTCTGTAAAAAATAAATAAAATATATTTTTTTAAAAAGAAGACAAGATGAAGAGGAAAATAGTTTTATTCTATATACATTAAAAACACACATAAACCAATAACAAAAAGACAAACTCTATAAAATGGGCAAAAGACTTGAAAAGACATTTTAGAAGAAAATAGACAGGAAGTGGCTAGCAAACAAATGGAAAGATGCTTCCCATCCCCAGTCTTTAGGGAAAAGGTAATTTTACACCCACCAGAATGGTTAAAAGGAAAAACCTGATAATACTAAATGGTGGCAAGGATTTGACGCAACTGGAACTCTCATACTTTGCGAGTGTAACATGGTACCACCACTTTGGAAAACGCTTGGAAGTTTCTTACAATTGTTAAATTCACCTCCACCGGATGACCCAGTCATTCCTTTCCTAGGAATTTACCCAAGAGAAATAAAAACATATGTTCACACACACACACCACAAACCCTGTGCAAGAATTTTTATAGCAGCTTCATTCATTGCAGCTAAGCCTTGGAAAACACCCCCAATTTTTATCTGCAGAAGAATGGATGGTCCATCGATGCCAGGATGGTGCCTGCTTTGCCTTTCAGCCAGCTGGCGTGCGCTGCCCCAAGCGGCCAGAGGCAGCCGTGGGTTTGTTAATTGGGATTATTCCCAAGTCCCTGGTGGAAGCGTCCTCCCTGGGGGTCCTCCGGTCTCTAGACCCACAGAGCGCCACGTCGCAGGGATGAAAAGCACAAATTCCTCAAGCAAGTTGCTGGGAGGTGACGGTGAGCAGAGCCATTCCTACGCCTGTCTTCCTGCCATTAAAACGTCAGATCTCTGAGGTCGGCTGCTATCCATCTTGTTCACCACCGTATCTTCAATGCCAAGAACAATGCCTGGCACACATTTAACACTTG